>SKCR01014380.1:0-99955 GCA_019454045.1 Zanthoxylum bungeanum
TAGTTGTAATATAAAGAAGTTACTTACTTTTGTTTTTTTTTTTTTTTTTTTTTTTTTTGGAAACGATGGAAAACCCCGCCACCAAACCACCATTCTAGGGCCGCGGCGCAGGTAAACCACCGGCTGTCCCAGGCTCTTACAAGAAGTGCATCCCCCCTGGAATTCGAACCCAGAACCTCAAGGTGAATCCTGGACCCTACCCACAAGCACACCCCGTGGGACAGAAGGTACTTACTCCTACTACTTAAATTATTAAGAAAAATGATACCCAACAACCCTACATCTTAGATAACGTAATTTAATCCATATAATTTTTGAATACTAATTTTTATTTGTACTGTTAATTAAATACAGTTAGTTTTACGATTTAACGAACTTTTGCCAATAAAAAGATAAAAATAACTTTAAAACATATGATAAAATCTAAATTCTTATAAAGTGTAAAAAAAATTATATCCAATAAAATGAACGTCTCAGATAAATTCTTTTTTTTTTTTTCAAGTTTAATAATTGAAACTATTATTTGTACGTATTAAATGTATAATCATTATAGTATAATTTATTTAACTGTATAACTAATTATAAAATTATAAATTTATATAGGTATATATAAAATATTGTGTTACAAAAATACCAGTCCTTTTGTAGTGTGAGGTCGTTTGCTGTATGAGGGTGTCTTTCTTTTTTATTTATTTTTTCATTTTTTTATTTACATTTTTTTAAAAAAAAAAATGCAATCCTTTTTGAAGTCATTGTCCGACATTAGCCAAATAGTTAAATGAATTATGCTGGTATTTTAAAACAAAAGTAATGGGAACTACAGTGTGTTGATATCAATTTGTAGGATAATTAGATTTATTTTCCCCACATTTTACTAATTATAATCTTACGCATAGTCTAATATAATGTGTTTGTTAATATATAGGAAGCGAGCCCATTCGAAGTTAGACCAAAGAATTTGGTTACAATAAATTTTGAGCGTTACTTGTTGTTGATGGTGTTTTCAAGCACTACAATATTTACAACAGCATGACAAAGGCAAAAGGGTAATTTCCTTTCTCTGGTTGACTTCATGGTCAGACCGACCACTTCATGGTCAGACCGACCACTTCATATCAGACCGACCACATCATGAAGAGACCGACCACTTTGGTTCAGATGACCGAGCATTAAAGAGGGCGGAAAAGACACTCTCAGCATAGAAGGATCGCCATGACCGACCTCATGCATACCGACCAGATAGCAAGGCGTGTTCAGGAAGAGAGAGCCCCCTATCTTTTCGGATAATGAGACAAAATTATCCTACTATCACGGGAAAACTGGTGGAATTAGTATTTTGATAGGAGAAAAGGAGTAAAGGTGACTCGAAATTAGGAAACCTTGTAAGAAAGGAGAAAGGTGATTCAACTAGGAAGCCTTGTAGGAGAAGGAGTCTAAATTCTGTTATTATAAATAGGAGGGCAGGGCATGTGTAAAAGGACATCTGAAAATCATCACAAGAGTGAAAGATTCGAATTGTAAAGTTCCAATGTAAGAGCGAAAGAGAGGCCTGAAAAGTGTATTTGAGTAATAAAAAGCACCACCCTGTTCTTGCCCGTGGACGTAGGTCGGATCCCAAAAATCCACCGAACCACGTTAAATCACCTTGTCTGATTGGCGTATTTTCTTGTTTTCCGCTAAGTTTGCTTTTGGTCCCCCATAACCAAACAAATTCACAGTTGAAGGAGGATTCCCTCGGAGGTGATATTCCCATATTACCCTGAGACCAAAATCCACCGTCAACAGTTGGCGCCGTCTGTGGGGAACTTCAACAAAAAGCAGTTCACGTGATAAGACAAATGGCGGAAGACGGAGATCACCAACCAGGAGGTCCGGCAATAGACTGGATGAGAAGAATGGAAGATAACATGAGAACTGTGATGGAACGACTAGAAAGAATGGGAGGAGCGGACAACGAGAAACCAGAAACCGGGGCCGGCCAGAAGAGAAAAGAAAGGGAAAAAGGAAAAGAATAGCAGATGTAAGCGAGGACGAGGAACCTAGAAAAGAGGCCCTTATGGGGTAAGATCTGAAGTGGTAGGAAGAGAACCGCGATCAGAAGACACATGGGAAGAAGAGGAGGAACAAACACCCGATCCCTCCTCCGACAGTTTTTACAACTCCAAAAGGGAAGATAGAAAGTACGACGAAGACATGCAGGAGACCTCCGAGCTCATGGAACGCCACACCCGGAACAACAGACGAACAGAAGGACACCGAAGGCGACACGGGGGAACAGCCCATGGAATAAAATCTTGGTTAAGAAAAGAGATGACCAGATGGGGAGAAGGCCTCAAGGTCGGCGCGGGAAACACCGGAGGCGAGGAAGAGAGGTCTCCCCTTGCAGAAGAGATAAAAACAGCACAGTTCCCAAAGCGGTTTAACATGCCGACCATAGCGCCATACAAAGGCCATTCCGACCCAAAGTCCCACATTGAGAATTTTGTCCTCCTGATGGAAGTACAGGGGGTAACGGGCGACACCGTATGCAAAGTATTTCCCTTAACTTTGGGTGGACCTGCCATCCTATGGTATAGAAGTCTGGCCCCGGGGAGCATCCAGAGCTTCTCCCAGCTAAAGAAATCGTTCATCCGACACTTCAAAGGAGCCTGCACCCCTAAAAAGACAATAGGAGAATTAAGGCTCATAAAACAGGGAGACGACGAAACACTAAGAAGCTTCATTGAAAGGTACCACAACACCGTACTCGAGGTCGGAGGATACGAATCCCAAGAGGCCCTGGAAAGTCTGAAAGGAGCCCTAAGGGTCGGGAAACTCTGGACCCACCTGAGAATCCATGAAACGCCGGACTACGCTACCGCACTGGAGATAGCCAGGAAGTACGTCCTGCTAGAAAGCGAAGAAAAAGTATCCCGGAGGGGGACAACCACCAGAGAAAGGTTGATAAGGAGGGAACCACCGGCGGCCGGAGAGAGAATTCCGAAAGTTCAACCCAAGACCCAAGGAATTCAAGCCGATGGCACAGAAGGACCAAGGAAAGAGACCCACAACTCAGGTAAACCACGTGGTTCGAGAGGAGACATATATCCCTTTGAGCAAGCCACCAGGAGAAATCATCATGGAAATACGGGAGAAAGGTCTCTTAATAGAACCAGACCTCAGGAGGTTTCCCCCAGACAGAAAAAACAAAAGGTCCTACTGCCTACATCACAACCTAAAAGGGCACACAACCGATGAGTGCAAGGATCTACGGGAACAATGGAGGACCTAGCCCGGAACGGGTACCTGAACAATTACATCGACCACGAAACCATGGCCGCCAGACAAAGGGCAAGGAATCGAGGGATAAACGTCATCGCAGGAGGGGCAACGCTGGCCGGAGACTCCAATCGGTCAAGAAAGAATTACAGCCGAGCACGGGGGACGGAGGTGCTAAAAACGGAAAAAATCCCAACCCCCAAGGGAATCGGTCAACACCCATTATGTTCACCGATGAGGACGCTCAGGGGGTAAGTTTCCCCCACGATGACGCACTGATAATAAAAGCAACAATTGGCGGCACAGAAGTAGACCGAATCCTGGTGGATCCTGGGAGCGCGGTAGACATAATTTCCAAAGAGACATTGGAGGACCTGGGAGTAGAATACACAGCCCTAACCAAGGACAGCACCCCCCTGTACGGATTCGGGGGTTCAACGGTCATCCCCCTGGGAAAGATTCAGTTAGCAGTAACGATCGGGACTGCCCCCAAAACACGAACAGTCATGATAAACTTCACCGCGGTAGACTGCATGGGCAGTTATCAAGTCATTGTCGGCCGCCCCTTCATGATGAAAACCAAGGCCGCAATGTCGTGTCATTACTTGAAATTGAAGTTCCCCACACGGGAAGGGATCGGAATCGTGTGCGGGAGCCAGAAAAAAGCCCGCAGCTGTTTCGCCACTTTCTCGCGAGAAACCCTCTGCGTTGAAAGAGGCATCAAGAAGAGACAGAGAGACGAGGATGATGAAAATACCAGGAAAAACCCTGCTCCCCGGCCCGACAAACTGCACGGCTCGGATCAGCCGAAGAGTTGGAAGAAGTCAAATTATTCGGGCCAGAAAGGAACATAAAAATAGGAGGAAGTCTAGACAAAACCCTAAGAAAAGACTTGTTGGAATGCCTGCAAAAGTACCCCGACGTTTTTGCATGGGGACACGATGACATGCCCGGAATCGACCCAAAATTCATAAGCCATCGCTTAGCGGTGAACCCATTACATAAGCCAGTAAAACAGAAGAGGAGAATATTCAACCAGGAGCGATGCGGAGCAATATCAACCGAGGTGGAAAAATTGCTGAAAGCCGGTTTCATCCGAGAAGTAAAATACCCAGAATGGGTGTCCAATGTGGTACTGGTGAAAAAGTCTAACGGGAAGTGGAGAATGTGCGTAGATTTCACCGACCTCAACAAAGCATGTCCAAAAGACAGCTTTCCCCTCCCAAATATAGACCAACTGGTAGATACCACCGCTTGCCAAGGGCTGCTAAGCTTCATGGACGCCTTCTCAGGATACAATCAAGTCAAGATGTACCCTGCAGATGAGGAGAAGACCACCTTTATTACTGACCAAGGGCTATACTGCTATAAAGTAATGCCTTTTGGATTAAAAAACGCAGGGGCAACCTTCCAAAGACTGGTGAACAAAGTTTTCAAACCGCTCATCGGCACGACCATGCTGGTATATGTCGACGACATGATAACAATGTCAGAGGAACCAAGAGACCATATAGCCGACCTGAAGAAAACTTTCGAACTCCTGAGGAAGCACAATTTAAAGCTCAATCCAGAAAGTGCACATTCGGGGTAGCCTCGGGAAAATTCCTGGGCTACATGGTAAGTTCACGAGGCATTGAAGCAAACCCGCAAAAGATACAGGCCGTGCTAGACCTGAAGTCTCCCCGGACAGTTAAGGAAGTGCAAAGCCTTACAGGAAGAATCGCCGCACTCAACCGGTTCATCTCACGAGCAACCGACAAGTGTCATCATTTCTTCAAAGTCATCAAGAAAGCTCAAAAAGGGGTCGACTGGACACCCGAGTGCGAAGAAGCCTTCCAGCACCTAAAACAATACCTGGCGCAGCCCCCTCTCCTAGCCAAACCCCTCCCAGGGGAGACACTATATCTATACCTGGCCGTCTCGAAGCACGCAGTGAGCTCGGCACTAGTACAAGAGACCGACCACGTCCAGAAACCAGTTTACTACGTCAGTAAAGCCCTGCTGGACGCAGAAACTCGATACCCCGTGCACGAACTCGTCGCCCTATCCCTGGTCACCACAGCTCGGAAGTTACGACCCTACTTTCAAGCCCATCCGATCAAAGTATACACGGATTTTCCCCTGAGACAAATCTTGCAGAAACCAGAGGCCTCAGGGAGGCTAATGAAGTGGTCAGTGGAAATAAGCGAGCATGACATCTCCTACCTCCCAAGAACAGCAATAAAAGGGCAGGCCTTAGCAGACTTCATAGCAGAGCTCACGAACCACAGGTCTTAGCCGTAGAAGAAGACAGGTGGGAAATGTCTGTAGACGGGTCCGCGAGCTCGCACGGCTACGGAGCGGGGTAGCACTAAAAAGTGAAAAGGGAGAAGAAATACTGCTCGCCCTCAAATTCGCCTTCAAAACCACGAACAATGAAGCAGAGTACGAAGCGATACTGGCCGGACTAAGACTGTGTACAGTAGTAGGAGTCCGCAATGTAGTGATCAGAAGTGATTCTCAGCTAGCAATACAACAGCTGAAAGGAGACTTTCAAGCCAGAGAACCAGCCATGGTAGCTTACTTAGCCGAAGTAAAGAAGTGGGTGGAGAAGGTAGGAAATGTACTCTTCAAACAAGTCGGACGAGAAGACAACTGCGAAGCAGATTCCCTGGCCAGACTTGCCTCTTCAATGAAGGCAGAAAACCCCAGATTAATCCCTCTTATATACCTCCAAGAAAGGAGCATAGGGGAGACCGAGGTGGATGTACTAGAAGAAGAAGACAAAGATTCATGGATGCAACCGATCAGGAGGTACCTGGAAACAGGAGAAACCCCTAAAGATAAAAGGAGGCCAGGAAGCTGAAGTTCAAGAGTACCAAGTTTTCCCTAATTGGAGGAGTACTCTACCGGAGAGGATACACCGTACCCCTCCTAAGATGCTTAGCACCAGAAGAAGCGGACTACGTGCTCAGGGAATTCACGCAGGCATCTGCGGAAGCCACGCCGGGGGAAGATCGATCGCCTTCAAAGCCTTAAGACAAGGATTTTACTGGCCAACCATGCACGAGGATGGCATGAAGATAGCACGGAAATGCGAGGGATGCCAAAAGAATGCCAACCTCCACCATCAGCCAGCAGAACAGCTGACCACCATATCCAGCCCCTGGCCCTTCGCCCAGTGGGGGCTAGACATTATAGGGCCGATGCCGAAAGGACGAGGTCAGGCGAAATATGCAATCGTGGCCATAGACTACTTTACCAAATGGGTGGAAGCAGAACCATTGTCCATCATCTCGGAAAAGAAAGCCACGGAGTTCCTTAAGAGAAATATAATTTGCCGGTTCGGAGTCCCCCAGGCAATCATCACCGACAACGGAAAACAATTCGACAGCAGGGGATTCAGAAAACTCTGCGAAGACCTCCAGATAACCTTAAAATTCGCCTCGCCAGCCCATCCCAAGTCGAACGGGCAGGTTGAAGCCACCAACAAAACCATCAAGTCAAACTTGAAAGCTAGGCTCGGATCGAGCAAAAGCCTATGGGTCGAGGAACTACCAGAGGTGCTGTGGGCACACCGAACGACCTTCAAGGACTCAACAGGAGAGACACCCTTCTCCCTATCATACGGATGTGAGGCCGTCATCCCAGCAGAGATCGGAATATCAACCCACCGGGTCCGCCACTTTGAAAGCGAACAGAACGAAGAACTCATCAAAAATCACCTCGACCTGGTCGAAGAAAGAAGGGAACAGTCAGCAGTAAGAGCAGCCATCTACCAACAAAGAATGGCCCGATTCTATAATAAGAGAGTTCGGACCCGCTCCTTCCTGCCAGGTGATCTAGTGCTAAGAAGAGTGACCATGAACACCCGACGACCTGAAGAGGGCTCGTTAGGCGCCAAGTGGGAGGGACCTTACAAGATCGCTGAGATAGTAAGACCAGGGGCCTACATCCTGGAGCAACTGAACGGCAAGAGATTGAAAAGCCATGGAACACCGAGATGTTAAGAAAGTACTTCCCATAAAGATCAACTTTGCTCTTTTTTCTTTTTCTCCTTTTTGCAGAAGCTAAAACGCCAGAAGTGCTGTTGTAAAAGGGGCGGTCCGCCCCCAAACATGAATAAAATTCTTTTTTTCGGATGGATTTCGCCCGCTGAGGCCGCTTATTTACCAGCTCGGGGTCGGGCGATGTCCCACCGAGTCTGTCTTTGGACTGGGGACGTAACATTCCCCCAGGGCCAAGTGATTCAAACAGCTCGGGGTCGGGCGATGTCCCACCGAGTCTGTCTTTGGACTGGGGACGTAACATTCCCCCAGGGCCAAGTGATTCAAACAGCTCGGGGTCGGGCGATGTCCCACCGAGTCTGTCTTTGGACTGGGGACGTAACATTCCCCCAGGGCCAAGTGATTCAAACAGCTCGGGGTCGGGCGATGTCCCACCGAGTCTGTCTTTGGACTGGGGACGTAACATTCCCCCAGGCCAAGTGATTCAAACAGCTCGGGGTCGGGCGATGTCCCACCGAGTCTGTCTTTGGACTGGGGACGTAACATTCCCCCAGGGCCAAGTGATTCAAACAGCTCGGGGTCGGGCGATGTCCCACCGAGTCTGTCTTTGGACTGGGGACGTAACATTCCCCCAGGGCCAAGTGATTCAAACAGCTCGGGGTCGGGCGATGTCCCACCGAGTCTGTCTTTGGACTGGGGACGTAACATTCCCCCAGGGCCAAGTGATTCAAACAGCTCGGGGTCGGGCGATGTCCCACCGAGTCTGTCTTTGGACTGGGGACGTAACATTCCCCCAGGGCCAAGTGATTCAAACAGCTCGGGGTCGGGCGATGTCCCACCGAGTCTGTCTTTGGACTGGGGACGTAACATTCCCCCAGGGCCAAGTGATTCAAACAGCTCGGGGTCGGGCGATGTCCCACCGAGTCTGTCTTTGGACTGGGGACGTAACATTCCCCCAGGGCCAAGTGATTCAAACAGCTCGGGGTCGGGCGATGTCCCACCGAGTCTGTCTTTGGACTGGGGACGTAACATTCCCCCAGGGCCAAGTGATTCAAACAGCTCGGGGTCGGGCGATGTCCCACCGAGTCTGTCCTTGGACTGGGGACGTAACATTCCCCCAGGGCCAAGTGATTCAACAGCTCGGGGTCGGGCGATGTCCCACCGAGTCTGTCTTCGGACTGGGGACGTAACATTCCCCCAGGGCCAAGTGATTCAAACAGCTCGGGGTCGGGCGATGTCCCAACGAGTCTGTCTCTTGACTGGGGACGTAACATTCCCCCAGAACTCAAATCGTTCGTTCAGCTCAGAGACAAGTTACGCCCCACCGAAGCAGCTCTGCGAACCGGGGACATAACATTCCCCCAGGTTCAAATGCCTTACTCTTCCCGGGGTCAATCCAGACCCCTCTAACTCATGCTAACCCCTGATGGGCCTTAAAAATTGCAAGGATGACAAGGAGCATAAAAGGAGAAGAAAGAAGGAAAAAATAAATAGATATAAATGCATAAATGTATACGAATACAAGATTGTAATATTATTACAAAAAGTTTTCAAGTGTACATAGGGCCCCGGTAGGGTTACCCTTTCTCATTCATCCCGCGCAGGGGCAAGATCTTCTTCCTCAGTTGGTTCAGATGGCGGAAGGGGCGGCTCGGCATCAGGAGGAGGAGCTGCAACCTCGGCATCAGGAGGAGGAGCTGCAACCTCGGCATCAGGAGGAGGGATCTCAAGGCAGTCCTCGTCCACGGCAGGAACCTCCGATCCTTCTTCAGGAGGAACCTCGGGAGCCGGAACGACCGAGATGGGGGCGGGATCCATCACCTCCTCAGGTGGAGGAGGGATCCACTTTCGAAACTCGTCCTCGGAAATGTCCCCCTTGCAGTAACTGATGGCCGCGTAGATAGGGTCCATATTCAGGCTCGGCAGCACCATCGGTATCATCTCGGCACAGTCGCCAACTCCCTCGAGACGGATGGCCTCCTTCTCGGCCTCAAGATCAGCTTCTCTCTTTTCCAGCTCGATCTCTCTCTCCTCAAGATCAATCTCCCTCTCCTCGAGCTCAGTTTTCTTCCTCTCAAGACTGTCCCGGACCCGAGCAACCTCCTCATCTTTGCTCTTCAATTTGGCCTCAGCACTGGCTACCTTCCCCCTCAAAACCCCAATTTCGGATTGGGCAGCCTTCAGGTCCTCCCGGATACTATCAGCAAGTTTCCTTTCTACCACGGCAGCTGCTTTGAGAGCCTTGTTCGTTTTGAAATTCTCAACAGCGGCCGCCTCGTGATTCTTGATCTCCTCTTCCCGATCAGCCATTTTGCCTCCACTTCGGAGAGACGACTTTGGAGCCTCTGGGCCAGACCGCCCTCGGACAGCAGGGTCAGAAGAAGACCCTTGTTCTTGGCCATAAGATAGTTGGCCTGCACACAAAAAGGGAGGAAGAAGTTAAAACAAGAAGAGAAAGAACCAGAATCCCAAAAACCGAGAAGGAGAGTGAAAATACCTTGGCCATCTGAGAACTCATCTCAGCCACAACGCCTTCAGGAGATACGTCCTCGTACCTCGAGACCTCCTCCGGGGGAACCACCTCGGCCAGTTCATTAAAAGCCGGCAATAGGTGAGAAGTAGCCTCCCGGACGCCCTCTCCCAAGTCATCCATCCCGAGAACCACAGGGCCCTTCCGTTTCTTGGAGGAACTTTCAGAGGACTTCTTCCCCCTGCGAATGTCTTTCTTCTTGACCAAAGCAGCTCCTTCGATCTCCCTCCTGGGCCAACTCGGCCTCCTCGGTCCCGAACTGACGCCTCCTCTTCCTAGGAGGCTTCGGCGGACTGGCCAGATGAGCGGATCCTGATGATTGTCCACCAGAAGGCGAGGGTAGTCCCCGAGCACTCGTTTGGACTTGTCCAGGAGATATGTTCTCAGCAAGATCAACCCGAGCCCGAGAAGCTTCAGCATCAGAATGACCGGCCTTCTTCACAGTACCGGCCAACTTCTCGAGAAATTTCGGCCTCTTCGACATGCCTACAAAAAAAGGGGGCAGAGAAAATAAGTCAAAACCAGAGCATATGAACAGAAAAAAACAAGGAAGAAAGACATCAAAACAAACAAACAAGGAAGACAAAGCATCCAGCAGACCTCCACCAATCCGACCCGAGGCCTCCGGAGGGGCAACCCGAATAAGGCCCGAATCAACAAAGGCCCCATCATTAACCAACTCCTTCCAATGAGCAGCATACTTCCGAGCCCAATGTACCCGCCTCCGGACTTGACGAGAAACCTTGGGAGCATCTCGCCAACAAGCTGGGAGGAACCAGAGAAGTTAAAAACCTAAAAGAAACTAGACGGGAACAAAGAAAGAAATGAAAGGTGTCAGACTCCTAACCTCCAGCCCGGAAGACGTCCGGAACCGAGACATCCTCCTCAAACGATCTCAGGACCCGACCCCAATCCCCAGTTGCCCAGAACCAAAAGTCCTTAAAATTCTTGTTAGAGTCAGGAAGTTTCTGGACGAGATTGGACGAGCTGTCGTAGGCAGAGAGGTAATACCAACCATAATGAGTCTTTGGGTTGGATTTCAAACGATATAGCCTCTTCACTTCTTCCAAGCAAGGGACACCCAAACCTGCCCGATGCCAAACCACGTATATACCGGCCACAATCCTCCAACTATTCAAACTTAATTGGCAAGGGGCAATCTCCATCTCAGCAAGCATCCAAGCAAAATAACGCTGCATCGGCAGACGTAGCCCACACTCGAAGAAAATAGGAAGAAGTGCCACCGAGCCCTCGTCAGGCTGACTGGCACGATCCATTGGGCCAGGAACTTCAAGAGCAATGTCTATTGGAATGCTGTATCGTTGTCGCAACAGCGCCAGGTCATCCTCAGTTATCTTAGAAGGACGATTCATATCCAAAGCCGACGACCCAAGCTCCCCGGGCTCTGGGTCCTTCCGAGGAACCCTCTGATGATAGGAGTCATTCTCGACCTCGGAAGGAGATGGTGAGTAGTCGAGATCTTCTACACTAGGCGCCCCTGAGCCCGAGGAAAGCTCTTCAGCAGGGGGAGTTGAGATTTTGACAGGCCTCTCAGATGAAGAATTACTATCAGACATCCCTGACACCCAGAAAAACAGAGAAGGAGGGAGAATCAGTCTACGAGAAGCTACCCACGGTACCCGTGCTAAACTAAACATAAAGTCTCTAAAGAAGTGCCCTAAAAGCAAAGACCCAGCAAAACTACAAGTCTCTACCTAAGCAAAACAAGCAAACGAAATCACAAAACACAACAAAAGAAGAAAGATCACTCAGAAGACTTACTTGTTCTTCTCAAAAGCAAGAAGCTATTCGCTGTGGAGATGCTCGTTCCTTAGGTGCTCGGCGATGAAAGAGAAAATAAAGACAGCAATTGGGTTCCGGGAAAACGGAGTTAAAGGATTGTAAGGAAATTGCAGAAGAGAAGGAGAAATTGCCGAAAAAATGGAACAGTGAAACCCTCGTTCTCTTATAGTCATAACTGGGGTGCACATCGCCGTCGGTTTTAGCGGGAACCCAGCGGATGTTTGACAAGTGTCGAAAGTTAGAAGAAACCCTAAAGTTGATTTGATGGGCATTTAAGAAGACATGACGGTTGTGCGTCTCAAGGAAAGACGAATGAGACGGCAAAAAAGATTCTTTTTTGTATTCTGAGACGACTACTTGCAGGGACAATCAGCACACCCTCTTCATGTAGTTCCGGCACCAACTCACATACTCGTTGGAACCGAGAACTAGGGGACAGATGTTGATGGTGTTTTCAAGCACTACAATATTTACAACAGCATGACAAAGGCAAAAGGGTAATTTCCTTTCTCTGGTTGACTTCATGGTCAGACCGACCACTTCATGGTCAGACCGACCACTTCATTATCAGACCGACCACATCATGAAGAGACCGACCACTTTGGTTCAGATGACCGAGCATTAAAGAGGGCGGAAAAGACACTCTCAGCATAGAAGGATGATTCCCTCCTAGTGATAACGACCCATATTACCCGGAGACCAAAATCCCCCTAACCTTTGTAATTGAATCTGGAGTATAGGGGGCTAAAAATTTAATTTGTCATAGATATGATATTTTAGATGGATTTTCTTTTTTTGAATTAGATGAATTACCAATGATACCAAAATCTTTGGGGCGCAAATAAAAGGAAAATACGGAAAATCTTTGGTAGAGATTACACAGAAGGATGTAATTGATTATTGTGCTAATTACTATTTTTTTGAATAATTTTATAATTCACTGGGTATCAAATCTTTGGTTTGATATTAAGTGATTTCTTGGTAAAGAGTTTTGATTGAGAGTATAAATTAGTTTATAAATATTACACTGAGAGTATTAACTAGTTTATAAATTCATCAAACTCTCCACCAAACGGTTCTTAAATAATAACATCCCCTCCAGGAGATGCTATCGGCAGGGAATAGGTCATCATATCCCAATGAGCCTCTGACTTTGTGACTATGATCAATACTACCAACCTCATCTCAAACATAAACTCATGCATATTGACCATTGCCCAACTCAATATCATGAAGTTCAATCTAGTACTCATGAAGTGCAATCTAATACTCATAACTGTATATGAAACTTCACATGACAAATAACTTATACAATACCAATGACTGACCAGCACTTGAAAACTCAATGCATCACCAGTACTTGAAAACTTGCTTTTCATTACCTAGTTTACTCAATGCATCACCAGCACTTGAAAACTCTTCCAAACTTAAACCTC
The DNA here is from genome assembly GCA_019454045.1 of Zanthoxylum bungeanum. Lineage (NCBI taxonomy): Eukaryota > Viridiplantae > Streptophyta > Magnoliopsida > Sapindales > Rutaceae > Zanthoxylum > Zanthoxylum bungeanum. Next base: position 13,014 of record SKCR01014380.1, read on the forward strand.
ATCTAATATCACCACCCAAACATAAACCATAATGATTAACTACCAACATAATATCCTCATCATATTCACACACAAATAAACCTTATCAATGTTAATATCATCATGACACTTATCAAAACACATACAAACACTTATTAATGTCAATTCTAACAATTCCCATGGCTAGGGTATGCTATATTCGAATTGGGGCTTTGGTTTTTCCTTACCCAAAACTGAAAAATAAAGAAAAGAAAGGAAGTTATAAGCTTACTTGCCATAGAATATGCTTGGAAACATCATCAATCTCTCCAAAGGTAGCATGAGAAAAGAAAACAAATGAGAAAATTTTTCCTAATTCTCCCTCATCTTCCTCACGTTTTGTCTCCTTAAGATGCTGAGTGAATAATGCTCTATTTATAGAGCAAGATTTGATTTTTGTATTGCAAATGAATGGTCAACATTTTCCCACATCATCAAATTCTAGTTAATATCGAAATTACTGTAGTAGTGTTGCGGAAATTGCAATTTTTGACCCGCGTCTGGTCCAAAGTTTTAGCTCTCGGTCTAAGATTTCCAACGATATAAATTCATCAAAATCGGAGATTGTATGGGAAAGTTACGGTCCGATTACTAAAAGTTATTCGAGGTGGAACGTAAACTAAGTTCCGCGTCAAAATTTCAAGGAATCTTCTGAATGTCCCAAATGCCATTTTATGAGCACGTACTTTCTCGAACATGATTTATATCAAATATTATACCTCTGAATCATAATAGTTTTCAGGCTCTGGTATCGTAAGAGTCGTCAGGGTACCGAATGTTACAATTCTTCCCCTTTAAATATGATTCATCCTCGAATCCTCTTGTAATCTGAAATTTGGAGTCTGTCTAGATCTTAAATTCCCGATACTGAACATCTTGTCATAAGTTATATGATTTACATGTTATGTCTTAGGTCACCAACTTTTAACCGTCTATATACTCATTCTCTACTTCACCCCGTCAATTGTATCATAACCTAGAAAGTATTCAATTTTTGTCTGCATGCACTGATACTTTACTCTATTTCTTAAGTTCATAAGTGTGCAATACTCTTCTTCTTATCTCAATATCTGTTTCAGGCATAATACCTCTTGAATCGTTGATTGATTGGAAAATTCCTTGTCCTTGCTTATAAGAGTTCTACTAGATACTTAATACTTCTGTCAAGCTACAACTACTGTTATGCCTTACAGGAATCTCATTCTTCAATTTCTAGCTATGACCGACTTTACTTGTCTCCATTTGGTTCTTCCTAGCAGGTACCATCGAACTTTTCTAGAAATACTAGTGTTCTTTATGGTTAAGTCTTTTGCATGTACTGATTCCATTCTGGTGCAAGTGCAAAAAGAATAATCTCTTGTATATTCCCTTAACGCTGCTTACGTATCACAAACTGGTTTTCATCTCCATAATTTAACTATTTAACTCTCTATTTTCTCACTAAGCTTCAACTACTTATGGGTTCTATTCTTCCAAGTTCTCACTTCTCTGGTTATCTATGGAGCTTAGCACTTCATAACACAATGTTAAATTCTCTTTGTATCTCTTGCTAACTAGTGTTATTTACTGACTGGCTTGTATTAAGAAGGTTAATTCTAGGTAGCTTCTTTGGAATCTTCCTTATTCGGCTAATGACTTAGCTACATACTAGACCATGCCCCCAAAGTACGTAGCTATTGGTCGGGACTGCTACACCGACCTCACCTTTGTAAATCAAATGACATAGTCTGCCATGTAGGTGTTCGTAGTACACTCAGGATTAAGATCAATCCATATATTACCATATAGTAGATTGAAATGAATTTCTTTATTTAATGGATATTATAAGAAAGTCATTTCTACATGGGTCTAGTCCTATATGATCACATCATACAAGGTGACTCCATTCTCATGTCTCTACATGGACGATCCTGAATCAGGGTAGCCATACAATTATAGAATGGACCACAGCTATAGAAAAACCACAAATAAAGTACCCTATTTGTTTGCTCTCTATGGACTTAAATCTTCTTGTGTATGATACTCATACACTAAGTCTGAAGGTACATGTGTAATCTAGAATATTCAAGATAATTTACAATATGCGAAATTTAAACAAACACTTTGATAAATGAATAATGCATCATTTTATTTTATAACATATAAAAATCATTTACATTTTGTTACATGCAACTCGGGCATACATCCCAAAAAGTGACGTCCGAATGCGAATGGATTGATCGAGTTTTGAATCTTTTAGTTTCTTTCTTTAACTCTAATGATTCTATTAGAGTCATGACCCTAGTTTCATGATTTTTTATTGGTCATAAACTAGTGGCTATTATGCTAAAGGTGATGTAGTCCAATCTTGTGTTGGATAATATGACCCATAGCGTCACTATTTGTACAGATCATGGTGTTGTTGTACAAATTAACTATGTGACAAAGGAGATTGCACTCTTATCATTTGTGATTAGATCACCTTAGATGTATAAATGATTAGAGGTCCCTATGATTTGTTCCTGGATTGAGAATGATATGAGACAGTATCAGTCCACGAAGGATTAATCATTAAATATCCCTAGCCGGAGTATTATCGAGACAGGACATCGATAATGCGGAATAGGCTAGTATTGCACTTGTGCGCGTTGTGAGGGCACAACGGCATAGTTCTCATATATTTAAGTATTGGATACTTATGCAAGTGCGATAGGAGGTTGTGTTTCACCGATGGTACGGGAAACAGCTTCGCTCTGGATAGACCCCTCGGAATCCCATTGGTATTATGACTATGTGTCTATGGGAGTCCGACATCAGGGTAGGTGTATTTGGTCTTAACCTGAGACTTGCACCGCTAATGCTTACGACAATCAATATACTTTAGTTGAGGTCGTCTAGGACTCTAACCGGTTCTGTGTACGCCAACTGCTGGGTATATTGAGAATCGTAGAGTATTGGGTGTGATGTCAAGACGGAAGTATCACTTCAGTCATAGTGGAGATGATGTCACGCAGGATACGGTATTAGTGCTCTTAAGTGTTGCGCAACCATCGGGATATTATGACTAGGTCATGCATATCCGATTATAGAGACTAGTTACCAGACATCCGACATGTGCTTCGGACGGGGCAGACACTTATCCAGCCCCAGCCCTAGCACGTGACTATCCGATACTGGGCCGATATACACAATACTTGGTATACTACGCTTGATACAGATCTTAAATATTCTTAGATGAATATGTCCGGAGAATTGGGTAGACTTGGTGCTTTGCTAGAAGCCAACCTTGTCTTGTAAATCGGTAAAACGTAGTACTTGGTACGTACGTGTTCGGATAGTCCGACGACCGTATGACTGCCGAATTATCCGGGGATCTCATGGGTCGCTTCCCAAGATTCACCGATGACGTATGACTCGCACTTTTATTAATCTGGGATTAATAAGATGAGAGAGAAAATTAATCTGGGATTAATTACAGAGATATTTTATCTGGGATAAAATATCAATTTAAAGAGAGAGAATGATTAATTTGGAATTAATCGATAATTAATATATTTGATATATTAAACGAAATTGGATTTCGACGCGGAATTAAAATTAGATTTTAATTCGGGCGAGCGAATTAATTTAGAATTAATTCGTTAGCGACGTGAATAGTGATTTCGCTAGGCGTAATCATTTAATTACGACGCGACGGAAAATTCGTTAATTTAGAATTAGCGAATCCGAGCCCGAGATTATTTGCGAGCGCATTCGTATTTCGAATTCGAGCGCGGCTCGTCAAATCAAGCGTCAAATCGCTAGTCGCATCTAGCGTCACATCAAGCGTCAAATCATGTCACTTTGAGTGATGTGACAATTGATTAATTGATTGATTGAAATGACTTGATGTGAGTGGTTGGAAATCAACTTTTTGAAGTTGAAAGACATATTTGTTTTATATCTTCCTTTGACTTTTTGAAAGACAAAAGAATGTATTTGCTTTTATTTTTGTTAAAATAAATACACAAATATAAACCTATTTTCCAACCACTTTTCACTTCTCTCTCTCACCCTTCTCCTTCCTCTCTCACGCATTTTCTTCTTGTTCTTGAGGCAGTGAACTGCCGATGGAACAAAGGAAATTAGGGAAGCAAGTGTGTTTTGTGGCAAAACAAGAGTGCTAGCACACTCCGATCAATGCGAAGGTGATAGGGAAGTATACCCATGAGCCGGGAATCACTAGATGAAGCTTGGAGCTCGTTTGATGATCAAAATGGCGAAAGTAGACCACAAATCTGCAGCAGTGGGCGCACATTGCAGTGAGGCAGTGAGCAGTTTTCGGCGTTTTGTTGCTTCCGCGTCGCTCAACCGCTCGATGTAAGTATTCCGCACTTCCGTCGTTGTATTCACTTATGATTCATGCTTGAGTTTTGATCTTGGGACCTATAGAAACTCCAACAATGGCATCAAGAGCTTAGGTTAAAAGCATGAAAAAGTTAGGGCTAAAATTTGGGCAAACTTGATTTTGAGCATGATAAATTAAATTGGATGGATTTGTATGCTTAATTGTGTTTGAATTGAAGATTGATTGGGTCAATTTCAAGAAAATTTGATTGGATCATTTTTTCCCCAAATTTCCACCTTGGCCGAATATTATACATGATTTAATGTCTTGGGATTTTTGATTTTTGACAATTGGATGTGTTGGAAATCATTCGGGAATATGATTTGATGTCGATTGCGGAATCAATTGGATTGAATTCGATTCGGACGTAAAATCCCCAAATTGCCAAGTATGTCATGAAACTTGAAATTGGGTAAAATTGATTTGAGCATGCAATTATGAAATTGGATGATTAAGTATGCTTAATACATGTTTAATTGATGATTGGTTGGATCAATTTGATTAAATATTGTTTGGAACAAATTTCCCCAATTTTGATGTGTTGGCCGAATAGGAGTATGCCCTAAATCTTGGTAATTTTGTTTTTAATTCATTGGATGAGTTAGAATCAATTAGGATGTTGATTTAATGTCGATTGTGGATTAATTGGATTGAAACCAATCGGATATAAAATCCTCTCCTCCTTGGCCGAGACTTAAAGAGCATGTAATGGGTTTGATTTTAATCAAAATATGTTGGACATATGATGATGATAATGAGCATGATTAATTGTATGAATTGATGTTTTAGAAATGTTAATTTGGGTGATTAATCATGATATACACTTTAGGTAATTAAATTGCGAAATTGGATTTGTGTAATTTAATTAATTGGGCTAATTTTGGAAATTGAGCTTGAATTGTTGTTATTGGGCTTATTGGGCTTTGTTGTACAAAGTTGGGTTAAGGCAAATTGGATTGGATCCAATTGGGCCCAAAACCGCATCCATAAAGCCCAAATGCAACATAATGGACCTTTGTAATTTAATTGGGCCTAATGGGCCAAAATTAATTTAAAGGCTTATGGGGTAAATCCCGGATTGGACTTTGGTTGCGGTTTGACCCGAGTTGACCAAAAGTCCACGCCTTAAGAAATTAATTAAAAGCCCATTGGACTTTAATTAAGTTGACGTTGGACGTTAATCGGGCTTTGAGACCCGTAACAATTAAATTTGGAATTTAATTCGTAAAAGGTTTATTAATAAAGTGTGATATTTAATTTGGAATTAAATAGTGAATTAGAATTAAATACATATTAAATTGGATTTAATTATGTAGTTTAATTTAATTCTAGAATTGTACTTTAAGTACTTATTCGCAAAAACGAGTTTGACTCGAGCAAAATCAAATCGTTGTTTGAACATTGGATGATCACATAATTATCAGATTAATTAATTTGATTAGATTGATTGATGCACTGCTTGAGTGAATACATGGTTGTGATGCATGAATAATGTATATCGGATGGATATTAGATGGGTGGGGCAATTTTAGAAATTGTTGTAATAAATTTGATTTATTAATTGGACCTGCGTGTCCAGCCTTATCACCTTCTATTCTTTGTATTCTCTTCTCACCTATTCCCCTCAATGTAAATGAGGTTTCTTTAGAAGTGTAGTGTAACGGGTAGAAGAAATATTTGTGCTAGCGGGAGAGAGAAAGTGAGAGATTTGATCTAGGATCAATGTGTAAAATATCCATCCGCATATCATTATTATTTTATCATATGCGCTTTATTATGTGTTTAGAATGCATGTTTAAGGGTGTATGATGATGAGACCTTAACAAAGATAATAAATTGGTTGCCAATTTGCACACGAAAAACCCTCATCAAATATCATGCGTTTTTCCTTCCATTGAGTGATTCTTGCTCAAGATCCTAGATGGCATGGGTTGTTGGCCAAAGTCAAGCCCTTGTCCGTCGAAGATGTGTTTGAATCACGAAGCTTTGTTCCATATTGGTGTCATGTCCAAGTTGTGGTTTGTTGGCCAAAGTCAAGACCACTTCTTGTCCATCGACATTGATTACGAAGCTTCCATGGTCAATGGGTCGCGCTTGACTGGGATCATTAGGTTTGTTGTGCCAAAGCCAAGGCCTAGTTGATTCAGAGGAAAAAGGTTAGGTAATACATTGGATGTATTGGCATATATAAGATATATGTTTCGGACTTGGATGTCCCCCTACTGGATCTAGGAATTGGATTGGATCCAATCGATCTTAGAGATCTACCTAGTTAATTATCATACAATTTGTTGGCCAAAGTCAAGATTGTGTGATATTTAACGGGATCCTAGCCCACTAGGAAACACGGTTTCCCGAGTACTCGACAGAGGGTTAGAGGCTCGCCGAAAAATAGTGGGAGGCAAGAATTGAATTTGCAATACTCGTTCAATTACTCGCCATACGCGCTCATTTAAATTATTTCGTCATTAGATTAAATGTTAGTTGGACTAATATTTAAATTGTTGTTTTATTTAACAGTTGGACTGTATTATAGTTGATTATATATAATTGGATTATATTAATCAATATATTAATTAATTATTTCAGTTTACAGTTGATTTTATAATTGGATTATAGTAATCAATGTAATTGAGGTTAATTAATTTAGATTATATTTGATTATATAGTTGGACTATTATAATCATTATAATAAATAGTACCACAAATCGTTGATTAAATAGTTGGACTATTAGAATCAAGATAGATATGAAAGATTAGTGTTTAAGACATAATCCTGGGTGAAAATGTATTTAAACGACTTTAATTTTCAAATCGGGAATAAATTTTCAGGATGGTCCTGGAAACTAATTAGTTATTTTATTTGATAAAATAATATTATGCCTAAGTCCGGAGTTAAGCAAATAAGTGGAACATGATATTTGGAATATTCATGTAATGATAACTTTAGTGCTTAATCCATAATACTTGTCATATAGACTCCTTAATTTCTTTATCAAACTAAGGATTAGATTCTTAAAGTATGATATTGAAATTGAAGGATATTCAAAGATTAGATCTTGGAAGTACTTTTAAAATTGCAATAAATAATTCTTGGAGAATTAAAGACTATTCTCAAGGAGATAAAGTCAAAATTTGCAATTAGGCAAGTAGTGCAAGGCACACCTTACTTCAATATTCTGGAACCCGAGGCTTGGTCAAAGGCAACTGGAATATTGAAAATGACAAAGGCAAAATCATTATAGTCTTCTTGGAAGATAAATGACATATCCCAAAATGTCTGCACAATTGTGGCAAACGGAATCGCGAAGCGTGACTGTCGTTTGGACAAAGCAGACATGAAGGAATTGAAGACGAGCAAGGCTCTGACTTCAAATATGTTTGTCAAAATTATGTTCATTACTAGTATTAAAATTGGATTTTAGATACTATATGTACATAATAATATATATATATTATATGATGTCAGAATCTGCTATGAGCAGGATTAGAGAAAACTGTTATAATGTAACTAGTTTGACTAGATACATTATCTCTTTATCAGTGTTTAACCCACGGGTGAACCTTTATATTTAGAACACTAAAGTGTTTTATTATATAAGGATGATATTGAGATAAACACATTAGATGTGAATAACAGAATTTATATTTTGAATATAAATAAATCTCAAATATATATAATGACAAACAAATAGCTCAAAATGATTTGATCAGAAGAAACTAATTATGGCATTGTTGTCTGGGACACAATCGAACAAGACTCGTATATCCACACTTTCGAAGAGTGGGTACTCGGACTGTTTTGATTCCAATCAAATAAAGTCTACGAATCTAGTTTATTGGGCAATGTGCCTAAAACACTATTTACTTGGTAAAAGTGTAAAATGCCATCGATCTATTAGCCCTTGTTCATAGTGAAGCAAGTGGGCCCATGTCTAGCTAGGCTAGATATGGATATGAATATTTCGTGACCTATACGGATGTGGCATCGCGTAATGGTTGTGTGTTTCTTTTGAAGAACACAAATCGGAAACTTTTAGAGTTTCGACACGAAATAGACAAATAGATCGACTATAGTATTATACCGTCACGGTAAGACCGTAATGGAAAATACTTAAGCAATAAGTTTCTTATATACTTGAAAGAGTATAGTATTCTTTCAAATGAGGACTCCTCCCGGAACACGTCAAAGTGACGGTGTGTCCGAACGGATTAACCGAATCATGTTAGACATGATAAGGCTAATCATGAGTCGCTCTGAGCTACCATTTCCTTCAACGGATAAGTTTTAACAGTGCAATAACTTATTTAGAATAAGGTTCCATAATAATCTGTTTGACAGATTACATATTAGATATGAACGGGAAAGAAACCGGGTTTCTCATTCCTGACCATTTGGGATGCTAGGCATATGTTTGGATGATACCAAACTAGAACCCAAATTGGATAAGTGTCAATTGTAAGCTATCCTAGGGATACCATAAGTATTGTACTTATAAATCTCACATGAGAACAATTAGATTGTTGCTCACCATGCAGTTTTCCTGAGAGGAATACAGACATGCAGTGGTAAGTGGGAGGATAGTAAAACTCGATGAAAATCGGAGTAATACTATTCAAGGCACCTATTCCTAATGGAACATAAATAGTTCATCAAGGATGAAACTATTCCATTAATCTTCGAGTACACAAGAACCACGTAGATCGGAGAGAGTCAGAAAACAACCTGGGGTATGGGTTTCTGATCTCACCTCATAAAGATGTTAATCTTTTAAGGTATACCAACTGATTACGTATGAGGTAGTGATACAAGGTATCGACTCCCTATTATGACAAAGTGTCATGAGTCCGAAATGGATTCCATGTATATCAACAAGTTTGGATACTAGTTGATGTACCATAAGACATTGTGCCTATTGGTACTTTATAAGTCTTCAAGGAAGACATACATGGAAGGCAACATACCAACGTACTAAGCTAGGCTTGTAAAGAAAAGGTAGAGTTATCAACATTGTGTTGATTCCGACGAAACCTTTTACATGTTGCCATTGTAAATCCATTTGGATAATGCTTGCTAAAGCTGTGTATTTCATTTATGAAATATGACAGCTTAACGGAAAATCGCTTTCCTGAAAAGGAAACCTTTCGGAGGATGTTTATAACATCCTGTCGGTTTTGTCGTACCATAACAAGCAAACAAGGTTTGCAGGTTATTCGATCCATGTTTGGATTGAAGCAAGCATAGGTTCTAGGAATTATCGTTTTGATGTAATCATAATGGAGTATGATTTAATTCAAAACGAATGATTCTTGTGTATATAAAAGGGTTAGTGGGAGTGCACTGACATGAATGTCATGTAAGATAATGATAATATGTCATTTCTTGGAAATGATATTCCCATAAAATAATCGGTGAAAGCTTGGCTTTCCTGATAACGACTATAAGTCGTAACAAAGGTACTATACAATAGTATAACGGTACAGTGAGCTGGAAATCTTCCAAGCAAGATACTGTTGCCGAATAAACAACAAATGCGGATTATTGCTGCAGCTGAGGCAGCAATAGAAGCCATTTGGATCGATAATAAATCTAATTAGATTAGATATAGTTCTGTTAGCGCTGAGCTAGGCGTCAGCACAGGCTAAGGAATTAAAGGTCTCATCGACGATCCAGATATATACTTCGATATTCATCTGATTCGTTCGGATCATACATCATGGCGATGTGATGATCGTGTAAATCGCGTCAGACGATAATCATGCAAATCCGCTGACGAAAATCTTTTCTCAGCAATTTGAGCGAACCGTACATAGTTCGGGTGTTAGACACTCGAGTGACTGGCTATGTGCCAAGTGGGAGATTGTTGGATAATATGACCCATAGCGTCACTATTTGTACAGATCATGGTGTTGTTGTACAAATTAACTATGTGACAAAGGAGATTGCACTCTTATCATTTGTGATTAGATCACCTTAGATGTATAAATGATTAGAGGTCCCTATGATTTGTTCCTGGACGGAGAATGATATGAGACAGTATCAGTCCACGAAGGAGTAATCATTAAATATCCCTAGCCGGAGTATTATCGAGACAGGACATCGATAATGCGGAATAGGCTAGTATTGCACTTGTGCGCGTTGTGAGGGCACAACGGCATAGTTCTCATATATTTAAGTATTGGATACTTATGCAAGTGCGATAGGAGGTTGTGTTTCACCGATGGTACGGGAAACAGCTTCGCTCTGGATAGACCCCTCGGAATCCCATTGGTATTATGACTATGTGTCTATGGGAGTCCGACATCAGGGTAGGTGTATTTGGTCTTAACCTGAGACTTGCACCGCTAATGCTTACGACAATCAATATACTTTAGTTGAGGTCGTCTAGGACTCTAACCGGTTCTGTGTACGCCAACTGCTGGGTATATTGAGAATCGTAGAGTATTGGGTGTGATGTCAAGACGGAAGTATCACTTCAGTCATAGTGGAGATGATGTCACGCAGGATACGGTATTAGTGCTCTTAAGTGTTGCGCAACCATCGGGATATTATGACTAGGTCATGCATATCCGATTATAGAGACTAGTTACCAGACATCCGACATGTGCTTCGGACGGGGCAGACACTTATCCAGCCCCAGCCCTAGCACGTGACTATCCGATACTGGGCCGATATACACAATACTTGGTATACTACGCTTGATACAGATCTTAAATATTCTTAGATGAATATGTCCGGAGAATTGGGTAGACTTGGTGCTTTGCTAGAAGCCAACCTTGTCTGTAAATCGGTAGAACGTAGTACTTGGTACGTACGTGATTCGGATACTCCGACGACCGTATTTGCTGCCGATTATCCGGGGATCTCATGGGTCGCTTCCCAAAGATTCACCGATGACGTATGACTCGCACTTATTAATCTGGGATTAATATGATGAGAGAGAAAATTAATCTGGGATTAATTACAGAGATATTTTATCTGGATAAAATATCAATTTAAAGAGAGAGAATGATTAATTTGGAATTAATCGATTAATTAATATATTTGATATATTAAACGAAATTGGATTTCGACGCGGAATTAAAATTAGATTTTAATTCGGGCGAGCGAATTAATTTAGAATTAATTCGTTAGCGACGTGAATAGTGATTTCGCTAGGCGTAATCATTTAATTACGACGCGACGGAAAATTCGTTAATTTAGAATTAGCGAATCCGAGCCCGAGATTATTTGCGAGCGCATTCGCATTTCGAATTCGAGCGCGGCTCGTCAAATCGCTAGTCGCATCTAGCGTCACATCAAGCGTCAAATCATGTCACTTTGAGTGATGTGACAATTGATTAGATTGATTGATTGAAATGACTGATGTGAGTGGTTGGAAATCAACTTTTGGAAAGTTGAAAGACATATATTGTTTTATATCTTCCTTTGACTTTTTGAAAACAAAAGAAGTGTATTTGCTTTTATTTTGTTAAAATATATAAGCAAATATAAACCTCTTTTCCAACACACCTTTTCACTTCTCTCTCTCACCTTTCTCTTCCTCTCTCACGCATTTTCTTCTTGTTCTTGAGGCAGTGAACTGCCGATGGAAGCAAGGAATTAGGGAAGCAAGTGTGATTTTATGGCAAAATCAAGAGTGCTAGCACACTCCGAGATCAATGCGAAGGTGATAGGGAAGTATACCCATGAGCCGGGAATCACTACGACGAAGCTTGGAGCTCGTTTTGATGATCAAAATGGCGCAAATCAGACCACAAATCTGCAGCAGTGGGCGCATATTGCAGTGAGGCAGTGAGCAGTTTTCGACGTCTTCGTTGCTTCCGCGTCGCTCAACCGTTCGATGTAAGTATTCCGCACTTCCGTCGTTGTATTCACTTATGATTCATGCTTGAGTTTTGATCTTGGGACCTTTAAAAACTCCAACATCTTGAACCTATATGTCGATTACCAATTTAATTGATATAAAGTTATGATCAGTTTATTTATATTATCTTATGTTTAATGCTTCTTGTTTGTTGGCCATAAATTAAAATGATGTATGTTTAGAATCTATCACTCAGGAGAGGGGATTTTGAATAGGATCTAGAGAATATAATTTAGGAGATTTGTAGAGTTCATGAGAATCTATAATCCATTTGAAGTCGTAACAAGAATCACAGAGTGTAGCAAATTGTTAATTACTAGATTTTTATACGGATATCGAAGTCTATAATTGATAACATATTCACTTGGCACTCAGGAGAGGGAGTTAGAGTAACTTAGGATTCTTGGCTTATAAACTACTAACCGAATAAGAATTGATTGGCATAACAAATACATAGGGGATACCTAGGAGAAATCAGACTCTGGAATCTCTCATATCATGGTCTATCTTTATCAAACGTTTTGTCTCTTAATTATTTAGTTTTTAATATAAATTTAGTTTCTTCTAAATAAAGTTAGGTTTACTAATTATAGTACTTAGTGTGAGTTGAACAAAATCTATATGGGTTCGACACTCTTTCACTTATCCTTACTAAAACTTGACACCGTACACTTATGGTACGATATAAAATATAACAACACCATGTCTCCAAAATATGGTTGTGGCTTACCAGTGAAATAGTCCTACAAAATCTGGAGAGTTGAGGGGTGAGTCCTAAAGAACTCAGTGGGTGGAGCTAAAAAAAATGAAAAGAAACAAGGTAGTAATGAAAGCTTAGAAACAGAAAATCAATATCCGAATCATAAAATAAAATTGAGTTTTCTTTCAGAATTGTAGTGACAAATCATTTTTAAAAGAAATTTGTCTGTATGTAAATCTACTGATAATCTTGCACTCGGGAGTGTCCCCTCTTACGCATAATCTGGTGGTCTTGGGGGCGTTACGTCTCGATATTCCCTAATCCATAAATATGGAGTCTGGGGTGCGGATCTATACTACTATCATGACTAAAAAATCTGGGATCTTGGGGTCTCAACCATCCCTAGTATGGATCTGTGTGTGCACACGATGTCTATATCTGTCAATTCTATAGTTGTACAAAGTTACATTTGAGGTGGGTTTTTCCCCCATGCCTCGCAAAAATCATGAAAACCATATATAGAATTCATTTCGAATTGAAAACACTCATTGGATATAAAACTGTATTAAATTATTTTCTGTTTTATTAATAATTCTCATTTCACTATAAAACTTCCTTAAGGCAAATATAACCAATGTTCAATAAGGTTTAATGAAAGTTCATTCAAAATCCTAACAAATTATGAATAAATACTCCACTTATAGTGCTACGGTAGGTTGGGTGCGGTGCACGGCGTAGGTGATCTCCGAGTGTTTTGACGTCGATCTACGGCCAAAGTAATTGTTATTTTCTTGTAGTAAATAGAAATGCATATGCAATACATGGTTGATGTTTTATGTTTATTGTACAACTTATTGTGTATTTACACTCTTATATGAGACCTTTAAAGTGCCTCATAACATCTTAGGATAAAATTAAAATTGATAAAAACTAATCCTGGAAATCTGGTCGTGCATCGCGACGTTCACCCCATCAGGTGAGGCAGTAAACACCCTCTGTTCTCAGCATCGCGACGCAAGTGTTGGCGTTGCGACTCCCTCACGCGTTGCGACACTAAAAGATACGTGTCGCGACTTCCATCATAATGGGTCAATGTAGTAAGTCCTCTCTGTTTTTCGCATCGCGACATAAGGTTTGGGCATCGCGACTCTCTCACAAAGCGTCACAACTCCCACCAACAGCACCAAGGCAGTAAACATTCTCTGTTTTCCACGTCGCGATGCTGGTCCTTCAGCATCGCGATGCTCAACTTCCAGAGCCACATCAGGGGTGATTCCCAGTACGCGTCGAGATGCTGGGTGTGCACGTCGTGACGCTAGACTATTTTCAGAGCCCTAATTTCATTCCATCTTCACTCTAGGCTGCCACAACACCACTCAAACTATAACCCAAAACAAACAAATAAAATACTATCAATCACACCCCTTAACATCATCTAATCTCCTCACAATAACAATTTCTCAAGCCCCAAACTCAACTCAATTCTTAGGGATTTCATGATTGGGTTTTCACAAAATCTAAACTTCCTTGACTAAATAAGAATTCATACATCTTCAACTCAATCTAACAACACCCTTCAAACATCAAACTATCAAAATAACAACATCTCAAGATTTGGGTCAAGATCTTCTTACCTCAAATTCAACTCTTCTTAACCAATAGAGTCTTCATGCTCTTCTTTCTCCTTCCTAGGTTTGATTTGTGATAGTTACTCTAGGTCATTCTTGAGTATTGACTAGGAAGAGATTAAATTCTTCTTCTTTCTTTCTCCTTGGAGCTCACAACAGGGGCGGGGAAATTAAATGCTTCTTCCATTGTAATTTCTTTTTAATGATTTAAATGTATTAAAGAAAATTCTTGAGATTTTTGATTTTTCTAGAAACGGAGGACTTGGACTAAGATATAGAATTCTAGTTGGGCCTAGACTTGGGTTAATCTTAATTCAATTTTTTATTTATTCTAGTTGGGCTTGAATTAAGGTTAGGCCCACTAAGTCATCTCGATAATTTCCGCTAATGTTCGGAGAAAAAGTATCCAAGTCGTCAAGTTACTATTATAGTTGAGTTATATAATTTCGTGTCGTTACACCTGTTTATACGATGCTGAGTCCAGCGGAGTTGGTCTCGTGCCCTCAAATCACGATACTAGTATTATTTTCATGACAGGTGCATAAAGTATCTACTTTCAGTTTACAGTTCTACTATAATTATGTTTTCAGTTTATAGTCAATAGTTTACAATTTACACTTCCTGTTTACAAGTTTAATTTCATTGTTTGCAGGTCATGTTCCATGGTTTTTAGTTTATGTTCACCGATTTGCAGTTTATAGATTACAGTTTATGCGTCCTGATTTACAAGTCATATTTTTATAACCAATATATCATGTTTGTAGTTTGCATATCATGATTCATAGTCCATGTTTCTTAATTTCAAAGTCACGCTTCATAGTTACTGTTCATGTTTATAGTCCATAATTTATGTCTTCCACATGTCATGTTTACATTGTAAGTTTTCATGTATCATGATTACAGTTTATGTCTTACAGTTTACTACTAATGTTTCACGATCCGCAGTTATAGTACATAAGTTATAGATAAGTTCCAAGAAGAACAATCTATGATTTAAATTTAATTAGCTCATGAGTCAGGTTTCAGGATTTATGAAGCAACTTTTTCCGTACAAGTTACTTTAATTTATGCATAAATTTTCGGTATTCACCCACTAGGTCGTTCATATGACTTACTCTTCCACTTTCAGCTTTGTGTTGCAGTACTATATTATAATATACTGAATTTTCGGAATAATTCTGGAAGATTCTCGAATTGAAGTTTAGGTTTCGAAATGAGACGATGATGGAGAATAAGAGTTTAAGCATTGAAAAATATGATGAAATGTCTTGAAGTGTTGTTTCGAAGCTTTGGATATCACATAATTTGAAAATGGCCGATTACGCGTATTTTTGGATATTTTTATTATTAGTAAGTTCAATGTTTCGATTATATGAATAGAATATGAACTCAGATTGAGCTGATTTTTGATCGATTGGAAATGACATTCGAAGCAAAAACTTTCTTGTGTAATACTTTTTGAAATTTGCTCCAAAAATGCCTCAAAAGTATGAATTTCTAAAGATGAACAATGTTAGGAGTTTTATATAGCTATGCACGGGCTGTTTTACAAATATCAGGAAATTATCTATAAATACCCCTAAATTTAAAAAATTATAAAAATTGGCATTAAATCTCAAAAAACCCTCATGACCCCATATCCTCCACAACGTAAAGAAACAACATCCTCGTCGACGCCCAACAAGCCACAATCAGCTGGCGTACTGGCATAGGGGAAGTGCCAGACCATCCCTACCAAATAATGGATGGCGGCGACCCCATTGAGGCCAAAAAGTGGCCAAAAATAGAGGGATAAGTGCACCACCACCATAGCTCGATCCTAGCTCGTCACTTCGTTTCATGGATTAAGAGTAACGAAATTGAAATTGTTCGAATCAAATTTGAATTAAGTGTTCCGAAAAGGTCCATAAGTTTATTATAGCTAAGTCAGGAATTTCAAAAAATTATGATTCTAGCCGCATTTTGCAATATATTTTGACAAATTTGAATAAAATCAAGAGTGTTCTCGAGACCAGTTAAGTATTCCATGTAATGAATACTTGATGTATGGTTTGTTTGTTTCTATAGAAAATATATGTGTATATATATGTATCTATATATGGATATGTCGGTATAATCATCTTTAGGATAAGTATATGATATAATGTTATACTTTTGTAATTTGTGAGTTATCCATTACTGGATGATGGATTTGATAGTATTATATAATAATGATATGGTATCTCGATGTACAAGCTATTTACAATGGTTGGTAAATATATATTTGTATGTATATATGTCGGTATGACTTTTTTAAGAAAAAGTATGTGATGTAATGTTATCGTTTTGTAATATGTGTTATTTTTTAATGGATGATGGATTTGATATTTGATATACTGCCACGGTGCGATACTATATTTTACTTGTTTTATATTTTTGAAACCACCGTGGTGCTTGTATAGGGTTTTGTCCAGCTGCAGTGCTACTCTATCGACATGGTCATATTTCTTTCATTGACCGGTCTGTGCGTGCGACCTAGGCATTGGACACTTGATATAGATTTATGATGACATTAGTTTTGAAATTTGATTTCATCTACAGAGATTAGGTTTATGATATATTTTGGATACTTTCTTTTATTTTATTTTATTTTTGAAAAAGTACATTGAGAATTTTGTTTTAAAAAAGATTCGCAAATTTTGTTTTCAAATAGATTCGCTTTTAAAAGAGATGAATTTGAGACATATTTGATTTCACTTAGGTTATGATATGATATGAGCTTTTGATGAGATATGATATATTTCTGCCAAAGTGCTTGTACTTTGTTTTTATTTGTTTTATGATTTTCAAACTATCGTGGTGCTTCTATAAGGTTTTATCCATATGAAAATGGGCTGACCCATTACCATATGTAGATATGAGCTTGTTTCATCATTGTCCAGTCAGGGCGCGCGAATTGTACATTAGACGCTTGATTAGTTTTATGATGTTTTTGGATACTTTTATTTTATTCATTTGAAAAATTATTTTCAAAAGTGAGTTTAAAGTGATTACGGTATGTTTTGATGATTTTGGTGTGGATGATATTGATTGTATAGTACTTATGTTTGTTTATGATTCAATCATGTATTTTTTGCACATTTGACTTTTAATCTCTTTATGTGATGACTTTTAATCCTTAAAAGTTTTACACGTCTCTGTTGTTAGCTATGCAATGTTATAAAGGTCTGGAATGAGTAAAAGTATTAGATTTGTACATGTTTGTAAATAAAAGTTTTTTTTTTTTTTTTTTTGGAAAAGTTTACAAGTATATTTCAAAAGATGTTTTTTGTACAATTGTATAAGGGGCATCCCTAGAAAAGTGCTAAAAAAACACAATGTAAAAGAGCCAAAAATCTCACCCGGCCGAAATACACAGCCCAAAAAGCGAAAACTACAAATAGCAATCACAACATGAACATAATACATGAACCGAGAACCAGCCCAAAATCAAAAATTACGTTTCTTCACGGCAGCGCATTGGAGCCACTCCATATCAGCGCCACAAAGCCCAAATGAAAATTCAAAACGCTCAAGCCCACTTGTCATATCAAACCAAGCTACGGGCCAAAACAAGCAAAGCAAAGAACCCAAGCCCAAAATCCACACTTGAGATTTCGGCAAGCCTAAAAGGCCACACACAATTCATCATGAAAGCCGAAACTACTAAGTCAGCCCATACTGGTAACCAGCCCAAGCTCGACTTTTCATGGATTCACCTCACTAGGGGTGTGCATTAATCGGTTTTAACCGATTAACCGAACCGCTCCGACCCATTTTTTTATTACGGTTTGGTTAATTCGGTTAAATCGGTTATAACGGTTAAATTTTTTAACTTTTTCGGTTATTCGGTTCGGTTACGGTTATGAGATTCGTATAACCGAACCGACCAATTAACCGAAATTAAACTATATATATATATATATTAGCGTGTGTGAATCCTTTAATTTTTTAGAGTTAAGATAGTCTGCATGTAAACTCTCAATTTGTTGTATATTGATTTGATAATACTACCCAAAAATAAAATTGATAAAATTCAAATGACAAGCAGCATTAACAGATTGATTTTGACTCTTTTTAATTTCTCTTAAGAATTTAAAGGTAAAAATACATAAAATTTCAAATGTGTAGATTTTGCATCGTGGTGGATTCGTGACCCTTAAAATTTATAACATGGCAGGTTTGGAAGGAAATCTGAGGTTGTGACAATCATCCAGGGTTTAAAAAATATTTCTCTCGCATGCAATTAAATATAGATATATTTAATCAAATGTTAGTTAGAATCGGTATTTTTGAATCGGATATGTGATCGAATTAGTGATCCAAAAAATTTAATGTGTTAGTGGTTCGACTGGTTGAAACGTTCCGAAAAAATCGGTAGAACCGACCTACATCATATATAATTTTACTAATTAAAAATAATAAAAAAATATTAAATTTTAATTTATTGGATTGGTTAATAACCGAATTAACCATAACTGGCCGAAATATAATGGTTAATTGGTTAACGGTTATGTGTCATAAATTGGTTAAATCGGTCACACTTTTATTTAACCGAAAATTTCGGTTACGGTTAAAAAATCAAGGATTAACCGACCAAACCAACCGATGCACACCCTTACACCTCACATGTCAGGCGCCAATGCAAGTAAACCGAGGACCAAAACTCCCCAGCCAGGCATCAACTCAGAACTGGCCCAAGGATAGCCCAAACCACCTGCCCACAAAACAACACAACCGGGCTAACCACGAGTATAACCCAGTTCGCTCAAAATACAGGAAATCTGTTCAAGAAAAAAAACCATTAGACCAAGCAGGCCCAACCCAGCAATACCAAAGCTAGGACACGCTCAGCTGGCTTCCAGCCCAACAACCCAAGCCCTTCAATTGCATGGAACCTGTTTGAGAGAACGTCCCCAAACAGACAAGCAACAAAAACCAGAAATCTACTTTGCAGCAACTCTCACTACTCAAAGACACACCAGAAAACCAGAATATAATATATATCCTCCTGGAGATCAAAACGCGACAAAATCCAACCTCATACATCAGGCAAATACGCGACAAAGTTTTTGATGTGTATGTGTAATTTTGGACATAGAGCCCCTGGGTATTGCTGTTGAGTATTATATGTGGCTTGAGTAGCGGACAAGAGGTCCTCTTGCATATTTGATGTTTATTATTGGTCATTTTGGTGCTAGTATGTGTTCCCCGTTGTCTAGTTTTAGGGTGTGTTATGCCCATTTTTCTTTAGATTTCAGGCTCAAGGAGACAGGTTATTCCTTTCTCCTGCCGGTAGCATCATTCCTCCAATAAGATGTTTCATACATGCATGCAGAGGACAAGCTTTGGAGAAGATGAAAACCAGTTGCAGCCATTAGGAACATGGTATCAAGGGTCCATTTGTTTGTATAGTTGTCATGATAGGCCATAAGGTCAAATGATATTTACACATATAGATCACATTGTGTTAGTATATTTCATGTAATTCATCTATGGTTGTATATCAGAAATACATGTATTTCGAATCAAAAAGTTCATTTATAGATTATGACACGCCATGCATGTTCATGTCATAGACTTGTGGAGATTGTAACATTATCTCATAGTTCCATTCAATCAAGTTCAGTTTATACATTGTACAGATATGGACAAGTGGTGTGATATTAAGTATAAGATTGTATATAGGAAGAATAGTAAAGTTATCATATTGCGAAAATGTATATGAAAGATTAAGTTTTATGTTTACGCTACTGGGTTGGGCATGTAGTTCTTATGTGTGTGTTGCGTGAACTGAATGGTTATGATGTGATGTGTAATAATTATAGTAAATGCATATAGGTAGTCAGACAGAGGGTGAAAGTGATATAGAAACCTATCGCCTGCAGTAGCATCTCTGGAATAGAGAGTGATCTTTTATTCAATCTCAAATGTAAAAAATTGTTGAGACAAATCGTCTTTTTTAGGCACAACGAGATAAATAAATATGTCATAATATAAGGAATAATGGGTCCTTAATTTAGGAAGATAGTGTTGGGGTTGGTGCTCAGAGCGCCAATTCCCGGTTGTATTTCTTTGAGAATACTACTGTAAAACGTTTTATTATGAATAATACAAGCAGTTTCTGTAATATAATATATATTTTAATATGGTAAAGACGTAATAGACCTTAGGATGACTAGTCATGATACTGTTGCAAAAGCGTCGCAACTGACATTGAGTTGTATCATGACGTTGTCATTCTCAGACAGTTCCTGGTCAAGATTTATACACTACTTGGTCAGTAAAGTAAACCCGTTGAGACTGGTACATGTCGTATCCTGGAATATATGATTCCAATGGTTTCTCAATGAGCCATGAGTTTTGGAGACTCGTATAGACGTGTAGGTGTTTATAGTGGATAAACATTGAACGACTCACCGAAGATTCTTATTGGATGGTACGCCAACGTCAATAAGAATCTTCACAGGTTGAGTAACATTTGTGATTCTTAGACTTGAGATACCACTGTTAGCACATGAGACATCTTCCATACTTAGAGGGCAG
This sequence comes from Zanthoxylum bungeanum, assembly GCA_019454045.1. Classification (NCBI taxonomy): domain Eukaryota; kingdom Viridiplantae; phylum Streptophyta; class Magnoliopsida; order Sapindales; family Rutaceae; genus Zanthoxylum; species Zanthoxylum bungeanum. The sequence goes on from SKCR01014380.1 coordinate 34,158, forward strand.
TCACGTCACCGATCCATTTAGATCAGACCTCCACCTGTTCGTTGGGTGTGGATAGATCCTCAGGGTATCCTGTGTGTGTCGAGAAAAGATCCGTCAGTTCTGTGTACAGAGCATAGGTAGTCCATATATGATTAGCAATCAGATAAAAACCATGGGCCTGTAGTACACTTTAGAAGTTAGTTCTAAGTGTTCTCTTTTTGAGATTGCTAATAGAGACGTCGACATGATAGTCCATATAGAGATTTGACGTTTACATCTATATCTCTGGGATATATCCGGATACCTGTGACGGAGGAATTATACATAAGCTATGACCTCGAACTATATGATTTAGCGAGATTATTCGTGGTTGTCATAATTTACGAGTGGGTAAATTATGGACACAAAATTGAATTTCGTGACGGATATACCAGAATCTAGAGAGTCTCACTAATGAAATATACTCGTAGAGCACTATGGCAATATTTATAAATAATACTGATTATTTATAAGTCGTTTAAAGATTAAACGAAAAATACATGTGAAGGGACCCAATAGTCATTTTCTAATTTTTGTGTATTTGCATTTAATGATAGATTTTATCAAATACACATTAATTAATTATCAAATTGAGATATTTGACTAATATCATAAATATACATGTATTTGACATTTAATGTAAATATAATACATATATTTAATATATTTGTATTTAAATAATTATTTAATTGTTAAATAATTAAATTAATTAAAAATATAAATATCCTAAGTTATGATATTTATTTTAATGACTTTGTTGCAATTGTTGACTTTGTTGAATAATTCATTAAAGTGTAATGATTTACAAAACAAGTTGGCAAGTTGAAATTTAATGAAGCAAAAATTAAAATATCTAGATATTTTAATCTCCAAAATTCGGCCAAGCCTAATAGTGGGAGGTATATATTGTTTGTTTCATTTTTAGGATTTCATTAGTTCTAAATACACAAAATAAACATAAAAGAAAGTTGAGAGAAAAGCTTGAAGGCCTAAAGAAAAAGTCTTGAAAAATCTTGGTTTTGTAAGTATTTTCTTTAAGTCTTCAACATGGAAATTGTTTCTAACATTCTTGGCATCATTTTGTGTTGCTTTGATGTTCTCTCTTATATTATAGTTTGTGTTTATTTGGTTGTGAACTTGAATGAAAGATTGATGCATGTAAGTAAGCTTTAAATGGTTTAAAAGGCTTACTTTTGATTTTTTGGAAAATCAAGTTGCCATTTTAAAGTTATTAAGTCACTCCTTGGTGACCTAGAATTGTTCTAGAGTTATTTCAAAATGGTGAGGCTTGTTTGGTGAAGTATTGAATGGATTAAAGTGTTGGATTTTAAAGATTTGGTGAAATTGGACAATTTGATGAAATTGAAAAATTAGGGTTCTTAACCCACTCCAAATTTTGGGATTTTCATATATGTGATGTATTTTTTGGACAATTATGACCCATATAACATCACTATTTATACAGAACATGATGTTGTTGTACAAATTAACTATGTGACAAAGGAAATTGCTCTTTTATCATTTGTAATTTGATTACCGGGATATATAAATGATAAAAGTCTATATGATTAGTATCCGATTAATAAGATATAAGACAGTATCAATCCATGTAAGGTTTAATCAGTAAATATATATAGTCTTAGTATTATCGAGACTGAACATCGATAATGCGGAATAGGCTAGTATTACACTAGTGCGTGTTATGGAAGCGTAACGACATAGTTCTCATATATTTGGGTATTGGATACTCATGCAAGTGTAATATGAGGTTCTGTTTACTGATGGTACGGAAATAGTTTTGCTCTGGATAGACCCATCAGAATCCCATTGGTAGTATGACTATGTGTCTATGGGAATCCGAATCAGGACATGTGTATTTGGTCTTAACCTAAGACTTGCATCGCTAATACTTGCGACAGTCAGTATACTTTAGTTTTGGTCGTCCGGAGCTTTAACAGGTTCTGTGTACGCCTCTTCTGGGTATACTGAGAATCGAGTGTATTGGGTGTGATGTCAAGATGGAAGTATCACTTCAGTCATATGGAGATGATGATCACGTAGGATACGGTACTAGTACTCTTAAGTACTGCAGTCATCAGGATAATATAACTAGGTCATGATTATCCGATTATAGAGACTAGTTACCAGAGATTCGATATATGCTTCGTACGGGGCAGACACAATTCCAGCCCTAGGCCTAGCATGTGACATCCGATACTGAATCGTAATACGCAATACTACGTATACTACGCCTGACAAAGATTATATATTCCTTTAAAGAATATTTCTAGAGAATTGGGTAGGCACGGTGCTTTGCTAGAAGCCAACCATGCCTTGTAAATTGGTAAGAATGTGGTACCGGGTACGCACGTATTCGGATAGTCCGATGACCGTATTTACTGCCAACATATCCAGGGATCTCTTGGGTCGCTTCCCGAAGATTCACCGATGACATTTGACTCGAACAAGAATTAATCTGGGATTAATTAAGAGAGAGAAAATTAATCTGGGATTAATTACGGCAATAAATTAATCTGGGATTAATTACCAAAGAGAAAATTAATCTTGGATTATTTGCGTCAAGAATTAATCTGGGTTTAATTCGACCAGAAGAGAGAACACGATTAATTTGTAATTAATCGGTAAAATAAATTTAATATTTAAATTATATTTTACTATTTAATTTATTTAATTGGGCTAAGATAATATATTAGATATATTAATTGAAATTAGATTTCAATGCGGAATTAAAATTGGATTTTAATTTAAGCGAACAAATTAATTTAGAATTAATTCGTAAGCGACTTTAATAATAATTTTGCAAGGCATAATTATTTAATTAAATTAGATTTAATTATGTCGCAACGGTAAATTCGTTTAGTTCGGAATTAAACGAACCCGGGCCCGAGCGAAGTTGCGTGTTAGATTGTCCAACTTAAATTTGGAATTAAAGTGAGGCCTACCAACTTACATCAATGTGTTTGACACTTGATGGAATTTGGTAATTGGTTGAGTGAAAGTTTGGGATTGCTTTTTCTACACTCCAATTCCAACACACAATTTTTTGGTATTTAAAAAGGAAGTCAACATTTTATGTATTAAGTTTAGAACTTGAAAACAATATTCTTCTTCATCTCTCTCAATGGGCGTGAACTTGCTTCCTCTCCCATGGAATTTTGTTGCAAAATTGTACATAGCTAGCACTTTAAAGAGACAAATGATGTGATATGGAAACTCACCCGAGAGTTTGGAACTCGATTTCAAGCTCCGAGCTACTACATCCATAGGATTTTTGAAAGCCTACAACTGATCAAGGTGAATTTTTCCGCAACTCCCTTTGATTAATTCACACACAAATCACTCTTAGACGATCTTGGCATGTTCTAGGAACACTTACAATAGTATCAGAGCCTCCTAAGTTTGATTTGAAAATCTATGGTTCATGACTTCAATTTCGGATTTTATGCTTAGAACTTGATTTTGCCTAAATTGATGAGTTGGTTGAGTTTATATGATATTGAATTGGATTTGTATATCATTGGATTTGTGATAAATTGATTAGATCAAAAATCCCTAAAATCCATGCTTGGCCGAATGTATCCCCTCGGTTGCTCATGGTGATTTTTTGAAAATTAACAATTGGATGTGTTGATGGCATGAATTGTATGTTAAATGTTGATTTAATTAGATTGAAATCAAATTGCATGATGAATTTTTGCCTTTACCGTGAGCTATATAGCATGTGATAGATTGATTTTGCTTCAATTTGTGTTAGACATGACTTGGAAATGTTGAGCATGATTAATTGGATTAATTAGTGTTTTTGGAAACATTCGATTAGTTGATTAATTATGTTAATTACAGTTGAATTGAATTAATATGTCATTTGGAACAATGTATTAATTTAATTGTTGTAATTGGGCTTAATGGGCTTGGTTGGGCCAAGTTTGGTTCCGAACAATTGGGTTGGATCCAATTGGGCCTAAAACCATTTCCATAAAGTCCAAATATAACATTTGGGCCTTTAATAATTTAATTGGGCCTAATGGGCCTAAATTGATTTTGTGGCATAGGGTGATTCCTAAATTGGGCCTTGGCATCTTAGGATTGATCCATAATGGCCAAAGCCCATGCCTAAAGAATTAATTAAAAGCCCATTGGACGTTAATTAAAAAATATTGGATACTAATTGGGCCTTTGAGACCCATAAAGATTGGATTTGGAATCCAAGTCTTAAAAGCACTTTTAAAAGTGTAATGATTTAATTTAGAATTAAATATGAATTAGTATTGAATATAATTTAAATTGGATTTAAAATTGTACTTCGATATAATTTAAGAATACGTACTTTGAGTATTTATTCTTAAACGAGTTGGACTCGCGCAAATCAAATCGTTGTTTGAACATTGGATGATCATTAATCAAAGATTAATTAATTGGATTAGATTGATTGATAACATGCTTTATGTGAATACTTGGATGTATTGTATGAATAATGTATATCGGATGAATATTATAAGGGTGAGGGCAATTCTGGAATTATTGTAGTAAATTTAGAATTTACTAAATTGGACCTGCGAGTCTAGCCTATTATCTCTATTCTCTTTGTATTTCTCTTCTCACTAATTCCCCTCAATGTAAATGAGGTTTCTTTAGAAGTATTATGTAATTGGGTAGAAGTATGAATAATGCTAGCGGGAGAGAGGAAGAGAGAGATTTGTTCTAGGAACAAAGTTTGTTATATATCCATCCGAATATCAATATTATTTTATTCGTGCCTTATTATGCTTTTAGAATGCATGCTTAAAGGTGTATGATGAGACCTAATTAAAGATAATAAATTGGTTGCCAAATCGCGACAAAAACCCTCATTTTATATTAAGCGTTTTTCCTTCCATTGAGTGATTCTCTCTCAAGATCCAAGATTGGCATTGGTTTGTTGGCCAAAGTCAAGACCTTTTTCCATCGCGGATGTGTTTGAATCACGAAAGCTTTGTTCCATATCGTATGTCTTGTGCAAGTTGTGATTTGTTGGCCAAAGTCAAGGTCACTTCTTATTCATCGACCTCGATTACGAAGCATTCCCACTGTCAATGGGTCACGCTTAACTGGTTTCATTAAGCTTGTTAAGCCAAAGCCAATGCTTAGTTGATTCAGAGGAAAAAATGTTAGGGAATATATTGGATATATTGGCATATATTGGATATATATTTCGGACTTGGAGGTCCACCTACTAGATCTAGGAATTGGATGTGATCCAATTGATCTTAGAGATCTACCTAGTTAAGTTTCATACAACTTGTTTGTTATTTAACGGGATCCTAGCCCACTAGGAAACTAGGTTTCCCGAGTACTCCACCAAGGGTTAGAGGCTCGCCGAAAAATAGTGGTAGGCAAGTATTAAATTTACAATTTCGTTTAAATACTTGCCAATACGCGCTCATTTCATTTTTCGTCATTAATTATTTTAAATATATTGGTTGGACTATTATTCAATTGTTGTTTTAATTGAAAAGTTGGACTGTATTCAAACTACTTCATTTATAGTTGGTTATATAATTGGATTATAGTAATCAATACATTTGAATTTAACCGATCATTTATAGTTGGTTATATAGTTAGACTATAGTAATCATTACATTTGATTGTACCCGAAATCGTTAATTGGATAGTTGGACTATGGAAATCATTATAACTGAAAAGATTAGCGTCAAAGGACATAATCCTATGTGAAAATGTCTTTTACGGCTTTGATTTTCCATATTGGGAAATGAATTCCAGGATAGTCCTGGAAGCTGAGAAGTTACTCTATGTAATAGATAAACCTTTCGAGCCTGAGCCTGGAGTTGAGCAAATAATAGAGCATGGGCTTAGGAAAACTCATCGTGATGATAACTTTAGCGCTCAATCCATTATGCTTGCTGCAATGACTCTTTAATTTCTTCATCAGAATTAATGATTAGATCCTTATACCATGATGTTGAAATTAAAGGATCTTCATAGATCTAACCTTAGATCTTAGAAATACTAATTGCAAAAGAAAAACTCTTGGAGAGTTAATGGCTATGCTCAATGAGACAGAGCCAGAGCTTACAAAAGGGTAAGAAGCGCAAGACGCATCTTACTTCTACATCCCAAAAGGTCAAGGCTTGGCCGAAGGCTTCTAGGGATGTGAAAAAGAGGCAAAGGCAAAATCATCACAGTCTTCTGGGAAGACAAAAGACATATCCCAAGATGTCTGCCTAAACTGTGGCAAATGGGGTCACTGGAAGCGTGACTGCCATATGGACAAGGCATACATGAATGAAGTGAAGGCGGGGCAAGGCTTCAGCTTCAGATATGTTTGTTATAAATATGTCCACTACTAGTTTTAAAATTTGATTTTTGATACTTTATGTGGTACATAAATATATGTACTGATGTGCAGGATCTGCTGATAAGCAGGATACTGGCTTCAGATGAGATCGACCTATGAGTTGGAAACATGACATGAGTTGTTGTTTTGGCCATAGAAACCTAAGTTTTGGAACTGCCCTTTGGGCATGTACTTAAATTAGGAGACTGTTATAATATATCTAGTTTGACTAGGAACATTATCTCTATTTCTAGTTCAACCCGTTGCGGGTATACCTTTATATTCTAGAACATTAAATGTTTTGTTTATAAAGATGATATTGAGATAATCAAATTAGATGTGAATAACAATATTTATATTTAGAATATAAATGAATCTCAAACATATAATATGACAAACAAAAGCTCAAACTGAATAAATCTGTTGAGACTTAAAGTGGCATTGTTGTCTGAGACACATTAACAAGACTCGTATATCCACACTTTTGAAGAGTGGATATTAGGACGGATTTGATTCTAATTCAAATGATGTCTACGAATCTAGTTTATTAGGCAAAATGCCTAAAACACCTTTTACTTGGTAAATGTGCAAGTGCCACCGATCTGTTAGCCCTCGTTCATAGTGACGTAAGTGGGCCCATGTCTAGCTAGGCTAGAGGTGGATATGAATACTTCGTAATCTTTATGGATGTGGCATCGCGTTACGGTTATGTGTATCTTATGAAACACAAGTCAGGAACTTTTGAGTAATTCAAAGAGTTTCGACACGAAGTAAGAAAACAAACCGGTAAAAGTATTAAAAATATTACGGTCGGACCATAGTGTAAAATACTTAAACATATGAGTGTCAAGATTACTTGAAAGAATATGGTAATCTTTCACAGTGGACTCCTCTCGGGACACCTCAATTTGACGGTGTGTCCGAACAGAGAAACCGAACTTTATTGGACATGGTAAGGTTAATGATGAGTCGCTCTGAGTTACCAATTTCCTTCTGAGGATACACATTAAATAGTGCAATACTTATTTTGAATAAGGTTCCCTGAAAATCTGTTAGACAAACTTCATATTAGATATGAACAGGAAAGAAACCGGATTTCTCATTCCTGAAGATTTGGGAATGCTGGGCATACACTAAATGTTTGGATGGTACCAAACTAGAACCCAAATCGGATAAGTGCCTATTTGTAGGTTGTCTTAGGGAAACCAAAGTATAGTACTTATACAACTCATAAGAGAACAATGTAATTGTTGCTCATCATGCGGCTTTCCTAAGAGGAATTCCTATATGTTGTGATAAATGGGAGGAAAGTAAAACTCGATGAAAATCAGAGTAATACTGTTCGAGGCACCGAGTCCTCACGGAACACCAACAGTTCATCAGGGATGAAACTGTACCAATAATCTTCGAATACACAAGAACCACGTAGGTCGGAGAGAGTCAGAAAATAACCTGGGAGGTATGGGTTTCTGATCTCACCTCATGAAGATATCAATCTTATTGAGGAAGACGAACCGACTACGTATGAGGAAGTGATACAAGGTATCGACTCCTTTTATGGCAAATTTCCATGAAGTCCAAAATAGATTCCATGTATACCAACTATTTTGGACACTGGTTGATGTACCAGAAGACATTATGCCTATTGGTTCTAAATGATTCTTCAAGGAAGACATACATGGATGACAACATACAAATGTACACAGCTAGGCTTGTACAGAAATGGTATCGTGACCGGCGTAAACACACACGTATAACGCAAGCGCACGTATCGTTCAAGTAGTATAAAAATATCGATCCCACGAGGACTTAATTCCTACTGTTGTTATTAATTATTGAATCTATTGATTTACAGATATCTAATTGAGGGAGAAGAGAATGATTGTTTGATTGATTTGGTTGATTGTAGATTTGCTAAATAAATACATAAATAAAAAGACAAAAGAAAATACTAAGGAAAAATAACAAAAGACACAAAGATCTAGGGTTGTGAATCATTCTAATATCTTTTAAAAGATGAAGTGATTATTTTATGTTTGTGTAATAAATCAGTTTACTAACCTGGAACACTAAATTATGCAAAAGCCTCTGTCGATGGTCAGACGCAAATACCCAGTTTAACCCAATTGAATCATATGTCTATGTCAACCAAATTATCTGGATTCATTAAAATTAAGTTCCAATTATGGTTACCCCCGCCTGACAGGTATATGTCTATCCTGTAAGGAAATCTATTAAAGGGTTATCTATCCTCAAGGAAGATCGTGGGCTATTAAGTCTAAGGCTGAAACCTAAAATCCCTATGTCTAGTTCATTTTAGATTTACCACATCAATCTTATTGGTGATCAGACAACAAGAAGCATTAAGCTTAAGACTTAATAAGTAAACCTTTAAATTACCCAAACTATAAAATAATCCCTTATAAACCGGTGATATTAGAATTCATCACAACCCCAGATAACTAACACATAACTAGGGCTAGTAAAAACTTAAATAAAATAAAAGACATAAAGTAAATACTGAAAATTAAATACTGAAAAGTAAATTGCTGAAAAGTAAAAGTAAAAAGTAAAAAGTAAAAAGTAAAAAGTAAAAAGTAAAAAAAATTAAAAGAAAATTATTGAAAGTAAATTGCTAAAAGTAAATAAAGTAAAAGTGCAATAAAAGAAAATGCTGGGGTTAGAGGATCAACTTTTATTACTACTATTTTAGATATCTCCCTTAATATAATATATTAACTTTGCGTGATAATTACCAACCAGCCATATAGGTGGTATCCTGATTAAGTCAAATTAATAAATAATTACCAACCGACCAACCAGGCGGTATCCATACTTAGTCAGATTAAAACCAATTTATAATTAATTACCAACCGACCAATATAGCGGTATCCTCATTAAGTGAGGTTTTAAATAGTTTATATATTATAATTAAGGGAGATTAATCTAAATAGTAATAATAAAAGATTTACCTTTCACCCCAGCAAGGGGGGAATTACCTCCTCATTGCTTGAAAAATAAAAACTGAAAAAGTAAAGAAAAGAAAGTGTTGTGCGTAAAAGTAAATTGGCGGAAAGTAAAAACTGAAAAGTAAAGAAAAGAAAGTACGAAACTGAAAATTAATTACTGAAAACTAAAAATAAACAAACTAGATACAATCTTCTTATTTATTCATTAAGAATTTCAAAGAAGAAAGTATGCATTTTACAAATGAAATGGCTTGGTATTTATACGCAAAATTTTGCCACCATCAAATCATCAATCAAATTCTCCACCAAATCCATTATTAATTTCTCCACTAATTACTCCACCAAATTCATAATTGCTCCACTAATTACTTATCTTGTTTGGTGGTGATTTGATAATTTTTATTAATTATTAATTAATTAATATTTTGCTTTGAAAATGATTGATAATGACTTTTAATAATTACACTCCACACACTTCTGGATGGTTCATCAATTTCGGTTATTAAATCATCAGAATTAGAAAATATTTTCTCTTTCAAAGTTGTAGATCTTTGAGTCTTCGTTAATCTGGAACTTGAATCAGCTCAATCCGATATCTGAGTGAATAGTTATGCTTAAAATACGACAGATGCGTAAAACTGTAATTTCCAAAACTGCACTTCGTCAAAACGCCCTTTCAAGTTTCCAATCTCCAAAATTAATATATCAAGTCCAATAATTGCCCTTAATTGACCCACATTTCATCCTAAATGATTTCATTGAGACCCGATATTATTTTATCTGTAAAATAAACTAAAACACATCAAAACGTTCATCAAACCTGAGAAACTAAACAAAATATTAAGTAAAAGGGGCGGTAAATATTGATATATTTTCCGCTCATCACACCCCCAAACCTAACATTTTGCTTGTCCTCGAGCAAAACAACAAAATAAAATACAAGAAACAATTAAAATTAAACTAAGCCACTTTCGTAGGGATTACGGTTGCATTTAGCATATGCAACAAGCCTTTAAACCCCTAGGTGTCCCTAGTGGACGAGTTGTAGTCTCGTGAGGGCTTGCAGCAACGATACCCACAAACGTTTTAAAAAAGTAAAAAGATAATAAAACTAATGCACACAAAAGCAAAAAGACAAGAGAAAATAGAATAAAGAAGTTAGTGACTAATCATGTGAAACTTCTACTCCAAGTTACTAGTTGTTTTGTTTCTTTCTAAATTACCGAATAAGTAAATTCTCCGATTATTTTTACCATTCTCCATATACACATCCAACAAAATATTAAACAACTCATTTTTGCCCACAACAGTCATAAGTGCAGTTGATAAGAGAGTAATATTTTTGTCCTAAAGTTTTATCAGATTTCACACATTTTTTGCAGCAATGGAATAATTTTTCTGCTTTTTCAAATTTTTCTTTCTTTTTTTTTCTATTTTTTTATTTATATACAATATCTTCCATCTATGTAGTGAGTGTTGGGTCGGTGGCTCCCAAACCAGTTGGCTTTAGGGCACCAGGTGTTAAGACACCCCTATGGACTTAATTACTCAGACTTCAGATATATATATTTTTTTTGCAGCATCTTTGATCCATGTAGCGAGCTTTGGGCCAGTGACTCCCAAACCAGTTGGTTTTAGGGCACTAGGTGTTAAAACACCCTTACAGACTTAATAACTCGGATCTCAGACGTTTTTTTTTTTTTTTTTTTTTTTTTTTACTCCATTGCTTTTTGAGATGCTTCCTCCAATTAAACTAGAGAACTGAATATTACAAACTTTTCAATTTTAGCTCATGTCCGTATGTTACTATATATGTTGATAATATCTGCTAACTAAACATATGAAGATTCTTTTTAGTCTGTTTTAAGGAGAATTCACAAACTAAATAATTCAAAAGGAAATAAACAAAAATTAACTTGTTTCAAAATAGGTTGGAGATACGTCTCAGGAGTGGAAACTCCTTACTCAGCTATCTTTTTACCAATTTCACCTTTTTAGTCAAAAAAAATAAAAAAACACATATTTTTTTGTAATTTTTGAAAATTTTCCAATTTTTTTTGTATTTTTCGAAAAATTTTAACTAAAAATAAAATAACACACAAACTAAAAACAAGATACTGATCAACTAATTCCCTCCCCCAAACCTAAATGAGACATTGTCCCCAATGTCTTAAACAGTAAAAGGAGAGTTAAGAAGGTCGTACCTGGTTAGCTGAAATCTACAGGAAATTAAAGGTTAAGATCCAGATTAATCCGACGCCTCTTACCACGATCGTTCTCGGACCAATTTATTTTTGAAAGGATAGGGTCAACTTGTGGTTCATAGGCTATGAGTTGGTCTATTAGATCCGGAGCAGTTCTGGCAGTGAAGAGGAGTTCTTTCATAGGTTTTGACACGAACCCATTTCTTCGGGCATCATCAAGAAACACACAAAGAAAATCATAAAATCCATCAACATTAAACAGTCCAAGCGGTTTCTGGTGTATGTTCAGGTTCGCCCAAGATAGAACTATAAAAATTTCCTCCAATGTACCCAAGCCACCTGGAAAGCGATAAAAGCATCAGTACGGTTAATCATTTCTACCAGTCGTTCAGACATACCTGGCACGATCAGTTCCTCTCCGTTTAATGATCCAATAAGATTTGCCTCTGCCAAGGGTTTTGGGATGATTCCCAAAACATGACTGCCTCCTTCCTGTACAACCTTTGAAACGATCCCCATAAGTCCAAGATTTCCTCCACCATATATTAAGTGCATATTCCTTGCAGCTAAGACTCGACCCAATTCCTGTGCTGCTTCTACGTATTGTGGTTTAGTTCCAACATTACTATCGCAAAACACACAGATATTTTCAACTCGTCTTCTTGAAGTGGCTTCCATTTTTTTTGTATTTCTTTTTCAACTCTGGATGCCTTCAAAAGTGCAATGACGGGCTGAATTTATAGTACCTGAAAAAGGGTGTAATAATAGCACTAATATCTTCCAAAGGACGATTGTTAGCTAAACAACAAAAGAGATCGTGAAAGGTCAAAAAGTCTGGATCCTGTCTACGAAAATAAAGATAATTACAATAGAAAAGCGAATCAAAGCAATAATTAAGGCAACGGAATTGTGTACGCAATACGCCACTCGCTTAGTATAAATTCATTAGGATGTGTCTTAAGATTTCATTCATTACTCAGCCATTGCTAATGAATTGTTTCTCATCTTTGATTGCCAAACACAATTCATTCTGTCTTAAAATGCTCCGTTTGTGCCTTTCCCTACAAAAATAACACACAAAATTAAAAAATTCACACAAAATATGAAAACAAATTACAACAAATTGCATGGGTTGCCTCCCTGCTAGCGCTAAATTTTTCGTCTTCAGCCAGACGTGACTGAAATTCATCTGTTAAGGAGGTTTCAATGTCGTTTTGGATGTCCGATTAAAGACAATCCCGTGAGCGTTGCTTTTGAAGGGTCTCTTCCAACGGTAAAGTGGCAAAAAGAGTTTTGTCTCATTCAGTGCTCGTGCCACCTTTTTGCTCCTTGTTGTTCCAGTGATTCCTGCAAAGAAAGAAAGAAAATCAGGAGGTCTCGTATGATGCTTGACTTGGAATGGAAATTCCATTCTGTCAAGCTTCTGGGTGATTTCTTTGATTTGTACTCCCCAAAACAGCGATGTTTCTCCTGAATGCTCTGGATCTTTATTAAGGTCAGACATTTGCTCCTCCATTTGCTCTGCTTCTTCTTGCTTCATCTTTCTTCACAGATGTCTTTTAAATTTTTGTATTCAGCTCTTCATCTGTCATCTGTGAAATACATGTTTCAAAATTGTCAACCTGAGAATGAAAAGAAATGTTAGATTTTAGGTCTTCATCCTCTGATCTGGGTGAAATGATTGGCTCAGGTAGATCTTCTTCAAACATTTGTGCAAAGCATTCTCCAAGATCTTCATTTTGAGGCTGAAAAGTTTCATCATCCTTTGTTGGTTCAATTGGTACTAACAACTCAGCTTCATCATCTCGTCATAGTCAGAATAATAAAAATCAAATTGAGACTTTGCTGGTTTGGGCTCCTGAACTGATACCTCTGGTTGTTGATACCTCTCAACCTCCTCCTCTGTTGAAGTGTCATTGTGAAATGATTGGTACTCGAAGGCTTCATCAGTGTCATCTGAAACTGGTTCTTGAGGTATGTAGTTCTGGTTTTCTCTGTGAATTGTCTCATTTGATCTGTCATCCTCTGAATGAATTCTGATTGTCTCTGAATACTTTCAAATTGTTTCTGGCTTGTTTCAAGCATTGCATCCAACTTTTGTTTCTCGAACATATTTGAGCATCTTTAATAACTGATCTTCCTCTGATGGTTCTGGTTGTTGATGAAAATCGCATATGGATGGTGGATAAGAAGGAAAATGTGATGGTTTTTCATACTTTGAATGATTCTGAAAATTCTGCCCCTCTAAAAGGTATATACATTGATCGCTCGGGTGGTTACCATCACATATTACACATCTCCCCATTTCGTTCTTTTGAGCAAATGTGGAATTGATTGTTCTGGCATCCAGTGATAATTGTTGGGTTGGACAACAGGCCTCAGAAAACCGGACTGTTGCTCCCAAATGTGGGGTGTATCTTCTTGTAAAGCTCGTGATCTCTCAATCTCCCAATAATATTCCATTTTTCAATCACCTGAAATTACAATAAAGAAATAAAAATTACAGATAAAGAAAATTAGATACAACTAAATTAGATAGCTTCAAAATTAATAACTCAAGAAAAATAAGTCCCCGGCAACGGCGCCAAAAACTTGACCGGCGTAAACACACAAGTATAACGCAAGCGCACGTATCGTTCAAGTAGTATAAAAATATCGATCCCACGAGAACTTAATTCCTACTGTTGTTATTAATTATTGAATCTATTGATTTACAGATATCTAATTGAGGGAGAAGAGAATGATTGTTTGATTGATTTGGTTGATCGTAGATTTGCTAAATATAAATAAATAAAAAGACAAAAGAAAATACTAAGGAAAAATAACAAAAGACACAAAGATCTAGGGTTGTGAATCATTCTAATATCTTTTAAAAGATGAAGTGATTATTTTATGTTTGTGTAATAAATCAGTTTACTAACCTGGAACACTAAATTATGCAAAAGCCTCTGTCGATGGTCAGACGCAAATACCCAGTTTAACCCAATTGAATCATATGTCTATGTCAACCAAATTATCTGGATTCATTAAAATTAAGTTCCAATTATGGTTACCCCCGCCTGACAGGTATATGTCTATCCTGTAAGGAAATATATTAAAGGGTTATCTATCCTCAAGGAAGATCGTGGGCTATTAAGTCTAAGGCTGAAACCTAAAATCCCTATGTCTAGTTCATTTTAGATTTACCACATCAATCTTATTGGTGATCAGACAACAAGAAGCATTAAGCTTAAGACTTAATAAGTAAACCTTTAAATTACCCAAACTATAAAATAATCCCTTATAAACCGGTGATATTAGAATTCATCACAACCCCAGATAACTAACACATAACTAGGGCTAGTAAAAACTTAAATAAAATAAAAGACATAAAGTAAATACTGAAAATTAAATACTGAAAAGTAAATTGCTGAAAAGTAAAAAAAAGGGAAAGTAAAGTAAAAAGTAAAAAGTAAAAGTAAAAAAATTAAAAGAAAATATTGAAAGTAAATTGCTAAAAGTAAATAAAGTAAAAGTGCAATAAAAAAAATGCTGGGAGTTCTTCTTTAATCTTGAACTTGAATCAGCTCAAAATTTTGCCACCATCAAATCATCAATCAATTCTCCACCAAATCCATTATTAATTTCTCCTAATTACTCACCAAATCCATAATTGCTCCACTAATTGCTTATCTTGTTTGGTGGTGATTTGATAATTTTTATTAATTATTAATTAATTAATATTTTTCTTTGAAAATGATTGATAATGACTTTTAATAATTACACTCCACACACTTTTGGATGGTTCATCAATTTCGGTTATTAAATCATCAGAATTAGAAAATATTTCTCTTTCAAAGTTGTAGATCTTTGAGTCTTCTTTAATCTTGAACTTGAATCAGCTCAATCCGATATCTGAGTGAATAGTTATGCCCAAAATACGACAGATGCGCAAAACTGTAATTTCCAAAACTGCACTTCGTCAAAACTCCGTTTCAAGTTTCCAATCTCCAAAATTAATATATCAAGTCCAATAATTGCCCTTAATTGACCCACATTTCATCCTAAATGATTTCATTGAGACCCGATATTATTTTATCTGCAAAATAAACTAAAACACATCAAAACGTTCATCAAACCCGAGAAACTAAACAAAATATTAAGTAAAAGGGGCGGTAAATATTGATATATTTTCCGCTCATCATATCGTCAACGACATGGTATCGAATACGATGAAATTTTTTTCACATGTTGCCATTATTAAATCCATTTGGATAATGCTTGCTAATGCTGCATATTTCATTTATGAAATATGGCACATGGACGTCAAAACCATTTTCCTTAACGAAAACCTTTTGGAGGATGTTTATATGCAACATCCTGATGGTTTTTTTCAATGGTATATGATTTCATTCAAAACGAATATGATTCTTGTGTATATAGGAAGGTTAGTGGGAGCGCACTGACAAGGAATGTCCTATAAGTTGATGATGTATTGCTTCTTAGCAATAACATTCCCATAATATAATCGGTGAAAGCTTGGCTTTCATTAAAATTCTCCATGGAATACCTGGGAGAAGCAGGCTTTATTCTAGGAATAAAGATCTACTGGGATAGATCTAGAAAGCTGCTGACAACCCTCCCAGAGCTCGTACATTTTTGAAATGTATGTGACCTGATGTCTCATATGCTTTGAGCATATGTAGACGCTATAAGGACAATCCAGGTGATGGTCACTGGATTGATGTAAAGAACATCCTTGAGTATTTTGGACGAATTAAGGATGCTTTTTGGGAATATGGGGAAATGAGAATTTGAGGTGACTAGGTTCACCGCTGCAAGTTTCAAAACCGAAAAAGACGACTTTAAGTCACAATAAAGGAACATATCTAGTTTGAATAACGGAACAGTGAGATGGAAATCTTCCAAGCAAGATACTGTTGCCGAATAAATAACAAAAACGGAGCATTGCTGCAGCTGAGGTAGCAAATGAAGCATTTTGGATCTATATAATCCTAATTAGATTAGGTGTAGTTCTGTTAGAAGTTGAGCTGGGCTACAGCACAGGCTAAGGAACCGCGATCTCATCAACGATCCAAGTATATACTTCGACTATTTCATCGGATTCGTCAGATCATACATCGTGGTGATGTGATGATCGAATAAAATGCATCAGATGATAACATTGCAAATCCACTGACGAAAGCTGTTTCTCAGCAGAAGTTTGAGCGACCCGTATATAGTTCAGATGTAGGACACTTGAGTGATTTGCTATAGGCCAAGTGAGAGATTGTTGGACAATTGTGACCTATAGCATCACTATTTGTACAGAACATGGTGTGTTGTACAAATTAACTATGTGACAAAGGAAATTACTCTTTTATCATTTGTAATTGGATTACCGGGATATATAAATGATAAAATTCTATATGATTAGTATCTGATTAATAAGATATGAGACAGTATTAATCCATGTAAGGTTTAATCATTAAATTTCCCTAGTCGTAGCATTATCGAGACTGGACATCGATAATGCGGAATAGGCTAGTAATACACTTGTGCGTGTTATGGAAGCGTAACGACATAGTTCTCATATATTTGGGTATTGGATACTCATGCAAGTGTAATAGGAGGTTCTATTTACTGATGGTATGAAAACAGATTCACTCTGGATAGACCCATCGGAATCCCATTGGTAGTATGACTATGTGTCTATGGAAATCCGAATCAGGGTAGGTGTATTTGGTCTTAACCTAAGACTTGCATCGCTAATACTTACGACAATCAGTATACTTTGGTTTTGGTTGTCCCGGGCTTTAACAGGTTCGGTGTATGCCTCTTCTGGGAATACTGAGAATCGTAGGGTATTGGGTGTTATGTCAAGATGGAAGTATCACTTCAGTCATATGGAGATGATGATCACGTAGGATACGGTACTAGTACTCTTAAGTACTGCAGTCATCAGGATAATATAACTAGGTCATGATTATCCGATTATAGAGACTAGTTACCAGAGATCTGATATATGCTTCGTACGAGGCAGACACAATTCCAGCCCTAGGCCTAGCATGTGACATCCGATACTGAATCGTAATACGCAATACTACGTATACTACGCCTGACAAAGATTATATATTCCTTTAAAGAATATTTCTAGAGAATTGGGTAGGCACAGTGCTTTGCTAGAAGCCAACCATGCCTTGTAAATTGGTAAGAATGTGGTACCGGGTACGCACGTATTCGGATAGTCCGATGACCGTATTTACTGCCAACATATCCAGGGATCTCTTGCGTCGCTTCCCGAAGATTCACCGATGACATTTGACTCGAACAAGAATTAATCTGGGATTAATTAAGAGAGAGAAAATTAATCTGGGATTAATTACGGCAATAAATTAATCTGGGATTAATTACCAAAGAGAAAATTAATCTTGGATTATTTGCGTCAAGAATTAATCTGGGTTTAATTCGACCAGAAGAGAGAATTACTCTTTTATCATTTGTAATTGGATTACCGGGATATATAAATGATAAAAGTCTATATGATTAGTATCCGATTAATAAGATATAAGACAGTATCAATCCATGTAAGGTTTAATCAGTAAATATCTATAGTCTTAGTATTATCGAGACTGAACATCGATAATGCGGAATAGGCTAGTATTACACTAGTGCGTGTTATGGAATCGTAACGACATAGTTCTTATATATTTGGGTATTGGATACTCATGCAAGTGTAATATGAGGTTCTGTTTACTGATGGTACGGAAATAGTTTTGCTCTGGATAGACCCATCAGAATCCCATTGGTAGTATGACTATGTGTCTATGGGAATCCGAATCAGGACATGTGTATTTGGTCTTAACCTAAGACTTACATCGCTAATACTTGCGACAATCAGTATAATTTAGTTTTGGTCGTCCGGAGCTTTAACAGGTTCTGTGTACGCCTCTTCTGGGTATACTGAGAATCGAGTGTATTGGGTGTGATGTCAAGATGGAAGTATCACTTCAGTCATATGGAGATGATGCTCACGTAGGATACGGAACTAGTACTCTTAAGTACTACAGTCATCGGGATAATTTTACTAGGTCATGATTATCCGATTATAGAGACTAGTTACCAGAGATCTGATATATGCTTCCTACGGGGCAGACACAATTCCAGCCCTAGGCCTAACATGTGACATCCGATACTGGATTGTAATACGCAATACTACGTTACTACGTCTGACAAAGATTATATATTCATTTAAAGAATATTTCTAGAGAATTGGGTTGGCACAGTGCTTTGCTAGAAGCCAACCATGTCCTGTAAATCGGTAAGAACGTGTTACCGGGTACGCACGTATTCGGATAGTCCGATGACCGTATTATGCCAACATATCTAGGGATCTCTTGGGTCGTTTCCCGAAGATTTACCGATGACATTTGACTCGAACAAGAATTAATCTGGTATTAATTATGAGAGAGAAAATTAATCTGGGATTAATACAGCAATAAATTAATCTGGGAATAATTTCCAAAGAGAAAATTAATCTGAGATTAATTGCGTCAAGAATTAATCTGGGATTAATTCGACTAGAAGAGAGAACGTGATTAATTTGGAATTAATCGGTAAAGTAATTTAAGAGTTAAATTAGATTTTACTATTTAATTTATTTAATTGGGCTAAAATAATATATTAGATATATTATTTGAAATTAGATTTCAATGCGGAATTAAAATTGGATTTTAATTCGAGCGAACGAATTAATTTAGAATTATTTCGTAAGCGACTTTAACAATAATTTTGCAAGGCATAATTATTTAATTAAATTAGATTTAATTATGTCGCAATAGTAAATTCGTTTAGTTCGGAATTAAACGAACCCGGGCCTGAGCAAAGTTGTGTGTTGGATTGTCCGACTTAAATTTGGAATTAAAGTGGGGCCTACCAACTTACGTCAATGTGTTTGACGCTTAATGGAATTTGGTAATTGGTTGAGTGAAAGCTTGGGATTGTTTTTTCTACACTCCAACCAATTCCAACACACAATTTTTTGTTATTTAAAAAGGAAGTCACATTTTTATGTATTAAGTTTAGAACTTGAAAACACTATTCTTCTCCTCTCTCTCAATGGGCGTGAACTTGCTCCTCTCCCATGGAATTTTGTTGCAAAATTCTACATAGCTAGCACTTTAAAGAGAAATGAGGTGATAGGGAAACTCCCGAGAGTTTGGAACTTGATTTCAAGCTCCGAGCTACTACATCCAAAGGATTTTTGAAATCCTACAACCGATCAAGGTGACTTTTTCCTCAACTCCCTTTTTTAATTCACACACGAATCACTCTTAGACGATCTTGGCATGTTCTAGGAACACTTACAGTATTATGGTATGAATATGATGCATGTAAATTTTTGGGTTGATTGGATTTTATCTTGGCATGTTTAGAACACAAAAGGGCTAAATTGTAATAAACCGAAAACATAGGGTGCTCTCGACAATTTCAGAAATGTTTGGGGATTTGTGTGCAATCTGATTTTCATGTATTTGATATGTTGAAAATCATTTTTTAAAGTGATTTAGAATCATCCAAAATTGTATTTGACAATTTTAGGACTAAAATGACATATTTGCAAAGTTGTGGGGCAGTTCGGTAATTACCAAGAAATTTGATTTATTATGTAATTTTTCAGAATTTAATAATTGGATAATTAAATAAATAAGTTTATTTGATTGATCCACAAAAAATTTTGAAATCGGAATATTTTGATTTTCCCCTATTCCGCTGCGTTACCAGATTTCCGCTATAAAACCCCTTCAAAATGGTATCAGTAGAGCGAGTCTGATTTTGGCCACCCTAATATGATTATGCCTTTTAAATTCAATGTTTATTTTAATCTTGGCTTGTTACATGCATGTATTTATTTAATTTGATTAAATAAATTAAAAAGTATCTTTTGCGGAAAATCCCTATTTAATAAGGTTTTATGTTATTATGTATTTGATGCATATTACATGGTCCGTCTTGTCAATACAGTTTATGAATATTTTTCCGTGACTACATCCTAGACCGTGCCTCTGTTGTGAGGGTGTAGCCGATAGAAATTTATTTATACCGGAGTATATCATATACTAGATAAATTCAAGCGAAAGCGGAATCCTGAACGTGCCCAAGCTATCAGGGTTACACATGTATTTATCATTGACTAGTTTAACCTTAGTATGTCTCATTATGAATGTGCCCAAGCTATCACAACGAGAAACGACCATGACCGAAAACCAATGAGTCACTATTGAGTGATTGACAATGAGTTGTTTACCTGATGAATATACGTAGCCGAGACCATGCCTCTACTGTGAGCTGAAATATATTTATGGGATCCACCTTTCACTATTTGTTTTTAATTTAATTATTGAATCTTTGTATTCTGTTTGGGGATTACAGTTTTGCATGATTTAGTGGGAGAGGCATTTTTAGATTAAAAATCTATGATCTAGTTAATGCTTTTGATATTATATGAAACTGTTTTATTTCTGCTAACCGTTTTTCGTAATCTATATGATAAATTTGTGTTGGCGGCACCATCTACTAATTAGTTTGCGCGTATGTTGGATGCGAACAAACTCAAAGGCGCTGAGAACTTCGCTGATTGGGACTTGGATTTGAAGATTGTCCTCGATTCTGAGAAGTTAGGATATGTTCTTGAGGGTCTGCTGCCCTTTGCTGTGGCTGAGGATGCAACATTGGAGGAACTCCAAGTTTTCCAAGCTATGAAAGATGATGAATTAAAATTTAAATCATACATCCTAAGTTCACTATCTCCGGGACTCAAGAAACAATACTATAGCATGTCAGATGAGTATAGTATGATGTCGTGATTACAAGAATCGTTGAGAACCAAGAATAAGTTGTTGTTCATAAGGTCGTAATGGAACTGTTCCATGCGCGATTGGATTAGGGGCAAGTTGTGAGCTCGTATGTTCTTCATAAGATCCATTTGATCGATCAATTGAGGCAACATAATCTCCCTCTGAATGACATTCTCGGTAGGAGTGTCATTCTTGGTTCACTCCCAGCTTCATATCGTCAATTCATGATGTACTTCAACATGAATGGGATTTTCTGTACCTACCATAAGTTGCATATGATGATGCTGTTTGATTCTTAAAGTCCCATAGATCAATTATCAAGCAATGAAACAAGTGAATATGCAAAGGAGAATGGCAGAATCATACTCACAATGAACGGATTGGATGCTACGAAGGACAACAAAATTCGGTTTCTGCTCTCCTTGGAGTCTCGGCAGTGAGCTGCAACAAGTGTCTCCATTTTCGGCTTTGGTCCACCATGAATCTTCAAGCTCCAATCTTCCAAAATGGATTCCAAGCTCTCGAAATCATTGCCCTATCACCTTGGTATGTCTTAGAGTGTGCTAGCACCTTGATGATTTACCACAAATCATCCAAAGCTTCTCCTTAGCTCTCGGTTTTGCAGAAAATAGATGGAAGAAGAAGGTCCAAGACCGTGTGAGAGAGATGAGCATTTTGGCCTCCAAAATCGTGAAAAAAGAGAGAAAGATAGATGTTGTGTATATCCATTTTAATTTCCAAAATTAATTAGGCATATACCAAATTTCAATTCTCTAAAAGTCAAAGGTACAAGCCTTTTAACTTTCCAACACCTCCATCACTATTCACATCAACTCACATCACTCAATCAAGTGACAACTTGTCACATCACTCAAAGTGACATTTGATTTGATGCTTGATGTGACTAATGATTTGACGCTTGATTTGAATTGCGTGCCGCACTCGAATTCGAAATACGAATGCGCTCGTAAACAATCCCCAGCTTGGGTTCGCTAATTCCAAATTAACGAATTTTCCGTTGCGATGCAATTAAATGATTATGCCTAGCGAAATCACTATTCACGTCGCTAATGATTAATTCTAAATTAACTCGTTTGCCCGAATTAAAATCTAATTTTAATACCGCGTCGAAATCCAATTCTTATAATATATCAAATATATTATTTAATTGATTAATTCCAAATTAATCGTTATCTCTCATTAATTGATATTTTATCCTAGATAAATAGCTCCGTAATTAATCCCAGATTAATTTTCTCTCTCATCATAATTAATCCCAGATTAATTAAAGTGCGAGTCATACGTCATCGGTGAATCTTCAGGAAGCGACCCAGGAGATCCCCGGATATGTTGGCAGTAAATTCGGTCGTCGGACTATTCGAACACGTAAGTACCTAGTACTACGTTTTACCGATTTACAAGACAAGGTTGGCTTCTAGCAAAGCGCCATGCCTACCCAATTCTCCAGAAATATCGTTACAGGAATATATCGATCTATATCAGGCGTAGTATACGTAGTATTGTGTATGTCGATCCAGTATCGGATGATCACGTGCTAGGCATGGGGCTGGAATTGTGTCTGCCCCGTATGAAGCACATGTCGGATGTCTGGTAACTAGTCTCTATAATCGGATATACATGACCTTATCATAATATCCCGATAGCTGCAGCATTTAATCGAACCAGTCTCGTATCATACGTGACCATCATCTCCACTATGACTGGAGTGATACTTCCGTCTTGACATCACACCCAACACACTACGATTCTCGATATACCCAGAAGAGGCATACACAGAAACCGATTAAAGCCCTGGACGACCAAAACCAAAGCATATTGATTGGTACAAGTCTCAGGTTAAGACCAAATACACCTACCCTGATTTCGGACTTCCATAGACACATAGTCATACTACCAATGGAATTCCGAGGGGGTTTATCCAGAGCGAAGCTGTTCCCGTACCATCGGTAAAATACAACCTCCTATTACACTTGCATGAGTATCCTATACCCAAATATATGAGAACTATGCTTTTGTGCCCTCACAACGCGCACAAGTGTAATACTAGTCTTTTACGCCTTTATCGATGTCCAATCTCGATAATACTCTGACTATGGATATTTAGTGATTTATCCTTCGTGGACTGATACTGTCTCATATCATTCTCAATCCAGGAACAAATCATAGGGACCTCCTATCATTTATATATCTTGGTGATCTAATCACAAATGATAAGAGTGCAATCTCCTTTGTCACATAGTTAATTTGTACAACAACACCATGATCTATACAAATAGTTACACTATGATTCATAATTGTCCAACAATCTCCCACTTGGCCTATAGCCTGTCAATCGAGTGTCTTACACCCGAGCTATGTACGGTTGGCTAAAATTGCTGAGAAATGCTTTCATCAGCGGATTTGCATGACTATCATCTGATGCGATTTATTCGATCATCACATCGCCACGATTTATGATCCGAACGAATCAGATGAATATCGAAGTATATATATGGATCGTTGATGAGACCGTTAATTCTTTAGCCTGTGCTGAAACCTAGCTCAGCTGGTAACAAAACTATATCTAATCTAAATAGATTTATTATCGGCCCAAATGGCTTCTATTGCTGCCTCAGCTGCATCAATATTCCACATTTGTTGTTTATTCGGTAACAGTATCTTGCTAGGAAGATTTCTAGCTCACTGTTCCGTTATTCAAACTGTATAGTACCGTTTGCGACTTGTAGTCGTTTTATCGATTTAGGAAACTTGCAGTAGTGATCCCAGTCACTTCAAGTTCTCCTTCTCCATAGATTAAGACAGCATCCTTAGTTATCTAAGATACTAAGTATGTTCTTAACTTCAATCCAGTGACTATCACTTGGATTGGCCTGTTTGTGAATCCATATTCTCAAAGCGTATGAAACATCAGGTCGCGTACATTTTTCAATGTACGATTTCTCGGAGAGTTTTATCGAAAGCCAAGCTTTCACCGATTATTTTTATGGGAATATCATTTCCAAGAAATGACACATATTATCATTATTGT
This sequence comes from Zanthoxylum bungeanum, assembly GCA_019454045.1. Classification (NCBI taxonomy): domain Eukaryota; kingdom Viridiplantae; phylum Streptophyta; class Magnoliopsida; order Sapindales; family Rutaceae; genus Zanthoxylum; species Zanthoxylum bungeanum. The sequence continues at coordinate 58,589 of SKCR01014380.1, forward strand.
ATAGGACAGCCACTGTCAGTGCGCTCCCACTAACCCTCTTATATACACAAGAATCATTTACGTTTTGAATTAAATCATAAACCATTATGATTACATCAAAACGATAATTCCAAGAACCTAACGCTTGCTTCAATCCAAACATGGATCGAATAACCTGCAAACCTTGTTTGCTAGTTATGATACGATAAAATCGTCAGGATGTTGTAAACATCCTCCAAAAGGTTTCCTTTTCATGAAAGCGATTTTCCCGTTAAGCTAACATATTTCATACATGAAACATGCAGCATTAGCAAGCATTATCCAAATGGATTTACCGTAGAAATAGATAAAAGGTTGAATCGTAATCAACACAATGTTGATAACGATACCTTTCGGCTAATAGCCTAGCTTTATACGTTGGTATGTTGCCATCCATGTATGTCTTCCTTGAAGACTTACAGTACCAATAGGCACAATGCCTTGCGGTACATCAATTAGTATCCAAACTTATTGATTTACATGGAATCCATTTCGGATTCATGACACTTTGTCATAATTAGGGAGTTGATACCTTGTATCACTTCCTCATACGTAGTTAGTTGGTATACCTCAATAAGATAGACATCGTTATGAGGTGAGATCAGAAACCCATACCCTAGGTTATTTTCTGACTCTCTCCGACATACGCGGTTCTTGTGTATTTGAAGATTAATGGTATAGTTTAATCATTGATGAACTATTTGTGTTCCATTAGAAATCGGTGCCTTGAACAGTATTACTTCGATTTTCTTCGAGTTTTACTATCCTCCCACTTACCACTACATATCGGTATTCCTCTTAGGAAAACCGCATGGTGAGCAACAATCTTATTGTTCTCTGGTGAGATGTAAAAGTACTATACTTTGGTACCTCTAGGATAACCTACAATTGGCACTTATCCAATTTGGGTTCTAATTTGGTATCATCCAAACATATGCCTAGCATACCCAAATATTCAGGATTGAGAAACCCGGATTCATTCCTATTCATATCTAATATGAAGTCTGTCAAACAGATTATTATGGAACCTTTTTCAAATAAGTTCTTGCACTGTTTAAAGCTTATCCGTTGAAGGAAATGGTAGCTCAGAGCGACTCATGATTAACCTTATCATGTTCAAAAAAATTCGGTTACTTGGTTCGGACACACCGTCAAACTGACGTGTTCCGGGAGGAGTCATCTTTGAAAGAATACTATACTCTTTCAAGTATATTAGAAACTTATTGCTTAAGTATTTTCCATTACGGTCTTACCGTGACGGTTTAATACTTTAGCCGATCTGTTTGTCTACTTCGTGTCGAAACTTAAAAGTTTCCGATTTGTGTTTTTCAAAAGAAACACATAACCATAACGCGATGCCACATCCGTAAAGGTCACGAAATATTCATATCCACATCTAGCCTTGCTAGACATGGGCCCACTTGCTTCACTATGAACTAGGGCTTACAGATCGGTGGCACTTATAATTTTACCAAGTAAATAGTGTTTTAGGCACTTTGCCCAATAAACTAGATTCTTAGACTTTATTTGATTGGAATAAAATGTTTCCTAGTACCCACTCTGCGAAAGAGTGGATATACAATTCTTGTTTAATCGTGTCACAGACAACGATGCCACAACAGAGTTTCATCTGATCAAATCAGTTTGAGCTATTGTTTGTCATGTTATATGTTTGAGATTTATTTATATTCAAAATATAAATTTTGTTATTCACATCAATGTGTTTATCTCAATGTCATCTTTATATAATAAAATACTTTAGTGTTCTAGAATATAAAGGTTCACCCGCAGCGGGTTAAACACTGATATAGAGATAATGTTTCTAGTCAAACTAGTTACATTATAACAGTTTCCTTATTTAGGTACATACCCGAAGGTAGTTCCTAAACTTAGGTATCTACGGTTAAAACAGTGACTTTTGTCCCATTTCCATTTCACAGATTTATCTCAATTGAAGTCAGTATCCTGTTCATAACAGATTCTGAACATCAATACATATTTTTATGTACCACACTAAGTATTTCAAATCCAATTTTAATTCTAGTAGTTAACATAATGATGACAAACATATTTGAAGTCAGAGCCTTGCCCGTTCTTCAATTCCTTCATGTCTGCCTTGTCCAAACGGCAGTCACGCTTCCGCGATCCCTTTTGCCACAATTTAAGCAGACATTTTAGGATATGTCCTTTATCTTCCCAGAATATTATAATGATTTTGACTTTGCCCTTTTCATATTCCAGAAGCCTTTGGCCAAGCCTCAGGTTTCTAGAATATCGAAGTAAGGTGCGACTAGCGTTACTTGCCTAATTGCAAACTTTGACTTTATCTCTTTGAGAATAGTCATTAACTTTCCAAGAGTTATTATTGCAATTTTAGTACTTCTAAAATCTAAGTATAGATTTATGAAGATCCTTCAATTTATTTATCATACTCTAAGGATCTAATCCTTAGTTCTGATTCAGAAATTAAGGAGTCTACTGCGACAAGCTTAATGGATTAAGCACTAAAGTTATCATTAAATAAATCTTCCAAAGATTATGCTCTACTATTTGCTTAACTCCGGGCTTAGGCATAATATGTTATTTTATCAAATAAAGTAACTTATTATTTTCCAGGACCATCCTGAAATTATTCCCAATTTGAAAATTAAGCCATTTAAATACATTTTCCCTAGGATTATGTTTTAAATGTCAATCTTTCAATTATATCTTGATTCTAATAGTCCAACTATTAATCAACGATTTAGGTACTATTTATATAATGATTATTATAGTCCAACTATTTAATCAACAATAATTTAATAGAGATAAAATCAATATATAGATTACTATAATCCAATTATAAAATCAACTATAAATGAATAGTTTGAATACAGTCCAACTGTTAATTAAAACAACGCTTAAATATTAGCCCAACTAACATTTAATTTATTTGACGAATTGATATTTGTTTTGAGCGCGTATGGCAAGTAATTAAACGAATATTGCAAATTCAATTCTTGCCTCCCACTATTTTTCGGCGAGCCTCTAACCCTCTGTCGAGTACTCGGGAAACCGTGTTTCCTAGTGGGCTAGGATCCCGTTAAATATCACAAAATCTTGACTTTGGCCAACAAATTGTATGATAATTAACTAGGTTGATCTCTAAGATCAATTGGATCCAATCCAATTCCTAGATCCAGTAGGGGGACATCCAAGTCTGAAACATATATCTTATATATGGCAATACATCCAATGTATTACCTAACCTTTTTCCTCTGAATCAACTAAGTCTTGGCTTTGGCACAACAAACTTAGTGATCCCAGTTAAGCGTGACCCATTGACCATGGAAAGCTTCGTAATCAATGTCGATGGACAAAAAGTGGTCTTGACTTTGGTCAACAAACCACAACTTGGACAAGACACCAATATGGAACAAAGCCTTCGTGATTCAAACACATCCTCGACGGACAAAGGCCTTGACTTTGGCCAATAAGCCAATGCCAGACTCGGATCTTGAGTGAGAATCACTCAATGGAAGGAAAAACGTTTAATATTTTGCGAGGGTTTTTCGAGTGCAAATTGGCAACCAATTTATTATCTTTGTTAAGGTCTCATCATCATACACCCTTAAACATGCAATCTAAATACATAATAAAGCGCATATAATAAAATAATAATGATATGCAGATGGATACTTTACACATTGATCCTAGATCAAATCTCTCCATTTCTCTCTCCCACTAGCACATGTATTACTTCTACCCGTTACACTACACCTCTAAAGAAACTTCATTTACATTGAGGGGAATAGGTGAGAAGAGAATACAAAGAATATGAAGGTATAAGGCTGGACACGCAGGTCCAATTAATAAACACCAAATTTATTACAACAATTTCTAAAATTGTCCCACCCATCTAATATCCATCCGATATACATTATTCATGCATCGCAACCATGTATTCACACAAGCATGTTATCAATCAATCTAATCAAATTAATTAATCTGATAATTAGTGATCATCCAATGTTTAAACAACGATTTGATTTTGTTCGAGTCAAACTCGTTTTGCGAATAAGTACTCAAAGTACATATTCTCGAATTAAATTAAACTACATAATTAAATCCAATTCAATATGCATTTAATTCTAATTCGCTATTTAATTCCAAATTAAATACTACACTGTATTAATAAACCTTTACGACTTAAATTCCAAATTTAATCGTTACGGGTCTTAAAGCCCGATTAACGTCCAACGTCAATTTAATTAAAGTCCAATGAGCTTTTAATTAATTCTTAAGGTGTGGACTTTTGGTCAACTCGGGTCAAACCCAATAACCAAAGTCCAATCCGGGAATTACCCATAAGCCTAGAAATCAATTTAGGCCCATTAGGCCCAATTAAACTTTAAAGGTCCATTAAGTCACATTTGGGCTTTATGGAGGTGGTTTTGGGCCCAATTGGATCCAACCAATTTTGCCTAAACCTAACTTAGTACAACCAAGCCCAATAAGCCCAATAACAACATAACAAGCCTAATTTCCAAAATAGGCCCAATTTAATTAAACACAAAAAATTCCAAATTTCATATTTAATTAACCAAAGTGTATTACAAAATTAATTACCCAATTAACATTTCCAAAACACCAATTAGCCTAATTAATCATGCTCTTTAATAACAAAACATGTCCAACACATTTTATCAAAAATCAAACCAATATACCATGCTACATGTCTCGGCATTAAGGGGATTTTTATGTCCAATTTAAATTCAATCCAATTAAATCCAAATCAACATTAAATCAACATCCCCAATTGATTTCCAACACATCCAATGATCAAAAATTCCAAAATCCAAGACATTTAGGGCTAGTGAAGATTCGGCCAACACTAAAATTTTGGGCAAATTTGTTCCAAATAAAATTTCAACAAATTGATCCAATCAATTTTCAATTAAACATACTTTAAGCATACCAAATCATCCAAATTCATTAATTCATGCTCAAACATATTTTACCCAAATTTTAACCCTAAATCATTTTCATGCTCAATATTGGCTCAAGATACCATGGTTTGATTCTCTAAGTCCCATAGATCAATTATCAAGAAATGAAACAAATGAATACGAAAAGGAAAATGGCGGAATCATACTCACAATGAACGGATTGGATGCTACGAAGGACAATAAAATTCAGTTTCTGCTCTCCTTGGAGTCTCGGCAGTGAGGTACAACAAGTGTCTCCATTTTCGGCTTTGGTCCACCATGAAATCTTCAAGCTCCAAGCTTCCAAAATGGATTCCAAGCTCACGAAATCACTGCCCTATCACCTTGGTATGTCTCCTAGAGTGTGCTAGCACCTTGATGATTTGCCACAAATCATCAGAAACTTCTCCTTAGCTCTCGATTTTGCAGAAAATAGAAGGAAGAAGAAGGTCCAAGACCGTGTGAGAGAGAGGAGCATTTTGGCTCCAAAATCGTGAAAAGAGAGAGAGAGATGGATGTTGTGTATATCCATTTTAATTTCCAAAATTAATTAGGCATAAACCAAATTTCAATTCTCTAAAAGTCAAAGGTACAAGCCTTTTAACTTTCCAACCACCTCCATCACTATTCACATCAACTCACATCACTCAATCAAGTGACAATTGTCACATCACTCAAAGTGACATTTGATTTGACGCTTGATGTGACTAATGATTTGACGCTTGATTTGACTTACGTGCCGCACTCAAATTCGAAATGCGAATGCGCTCGCAAATAATCCCGGGCTCGGGTTCGCTAATTCCAAATTAACAAATTTTCCGTTGCGACGCAATTAAATGATTATGCCTAGCGAAATCACTATTCACGTCGCTAATGAATTAATTCTAAATTAACTCGTTCGCCAGAATTAAAATCTAATTTTAATTTCGCGTCGAAATCAAATTTCTTATAATATATCAAATATATTATTTAATTGATTAATTCCAAATTAATCGTTATCTCTATTTAATTGATATTTTATCCTAGATTAAATATCTCCGTAATTAATCCAGATTAATTTTCTCTCTCATCATAATTAATCCCAGATTAATTAAAGTGCGAGTCATATGTCATCGGTGAATCTTCGGGAAACGACCCATGAGATCCCCGGATAAGTTGGTAGTAAATTCGGTCGTCGGACTATCCGAATACGTAAGTACCTAGTACTACGTTTTACCGATTTACAAGACAAGGTTGGCTTCTAGCAAAGCGCCATGCCTACCCAATTCTCCTGAAATATCCTTACACGAATATAGCGATCTATATCAGACGTAGTATACGTAGTATTGTGTATGTCGATCTAGTATCAGATGATCATATGCTAGGCCTGGGGCTGGAATTGTGTCTGCCTCGTACGAAGCACATGTCGGATGTCTGGTAACTAGTTTCTATAATCGGATATACATGACCTTGTCATAATATCTCGTTAGCTGTAGCATTTAAGAGAACCAGTCCCGTATCCTACATAACCATCATCTCCACTATGACTAGAGTGATACTTCCATCTTGACATCACACCCAACACACTACAATTCTCGATATACCCAGAAGAGGCGTACACAGAAACCGGTTAAAGCCCTGGATGACCAAAACCAAAGCATATTGATTGTCGCAAGTATTAGCGGTGCAAGTCTCAGGTTAAAACTAAATACACCTACCCTGATTTCGAACTTCCATAGACACATAGTCATACTACTAATGGAATTCCGAGGGGGTCTATCCAGAGCGAAGCTGTTTCCCATACCATCAGTAAAACACAACCTCCTATTACACTTGCATGAGTATCCTATACCCAAATATATGAGAACTATGCCGTTGCGCCCTCACAACGCGCACAAGTATAATATTATTCATTTACACATTTATCGATGTCCAATCTCGATAATACTCTGACTAGGGATATTTAATGATTTATCCTTCGTGGACTAATACTATCTCATATCATTCTCAATCCAGAAACAAATCATAGGGACCTCCTATCATTTATATATCTTGGTGATCTAATCACAAATGATAAGAGTGCAATCTCATTTGTCACATAGTTAATTTGTACAACAACACCATGATCTATACAAATAGTGACGCTATGGGTCATAATTGTCCAACAGCTGCTTACGGGAGAAGAAGACCTCAAGAAGGGAGTACCGACTCACCCTCCGAGACCTACTTCACTTTCTATTTCTTTCCAGACTTGGTCAAAGGGAAAGAAGAAGAAAGAGAAGAAGAATGGTTTCGGTCCTCAACCACAAGGTAAGATAGCAAAGCCCAAGAGGGCTTCCGAAGACAAATGCCATCATTGCAGTAAAGTCTGGTACTAGAAAAGGAACTGTCCTGACTACATTGCCCAGCTGATGAGGGAGAAATCATCTACATCAGATACATTTATTTTTCTAGTTATTGATATCTCTTTTGCTTGTGAAACCGTTACATCCAGCTGGATTTTAGATTCTGCTTGTCCTGTTCATATTTGTAATTCGTTGCAGGTGCTAAAGGAAATTAGGAAACTGAAGCCTGGAAAGATGCAGTTGCGATTTGGGAGTGGAGACTCTCTGGAAGCAGTTGCAGTGGGAGTATGCGAGATCCCTTTGCCGAATGGGACACTTTTGTTATATGACTGTTATTTTGTACCAAGATGTGTAGCTAATATTATATCTCTTTTTGTATTGGATACATAAGGTTATCATATTAATATTAAGAACTGTTCTTTGTATTTATATGATAAACGTAATAGTCAGATCCTTTGTTTTCCAAACCAGCATGGTCATTACACATTGCAAACTTCTAAAGATATTTTAAATACTAGAGTTAATAAACGTAGTTTACCTGTTATTAATAATACTGAACTTTGGCATATACGGCTAGGTCATATAAGCGTTAAACGCCTTACCCAATCGGTTAGGAATGCTTTGATATTCGATCTCACCATTGAATCATATCCAACTTGTGAATCATGTATTCTGGGTAAGATGACCAAAGCCCCATTTTCTGGTGTTGGACACCGCGCCACTAACTTACTGGAACTCGTACATTCTGATATATGTTGTCCACTAAATCAAACTGTTCACAGTGGTTATTCTACTTCGTTACCTTTACCGATTATCTGTCATGGTACGGTTATGTCTATTTGATGCGACATAAATCAGAAACCTTTGAAAAGTTCAAAGAGTTCCGAAATGAAGTAGAAAAACAGACTGGTCAATATATTAAATGCCTTCGATCTGATCGAGGTGGAGAATATATGAGCAGTGAGTTCATGGATTATATAAAGGAAAATGAGATTCTCACTCAATATACTCCTCCAGGTACTCCACAGCACAATGGAGTGTCTAAGAGGAGAAATCGGACTGTATTGGATATGGTCCGATCGATGTCGAGTTTTACAGATTTGCCCTATTATTTATGGGGTTACTCTATTTTAACAACTGCACATCTTTTGAATAAGATTCCTTCAAAAGTTATTCCTACGACTGCGTATGAGATATGGACTAGTAGGAGACCAAATCTTAGCTATATTAAGGTTTAGGGTTGTCTTGCCTATGTGAGGGTGACTCAGCAAGATAAGCTTTCGCCTCGAGGGCAAAAGTTTAGGTTTGTTGGATATCCTTCGAACATGAGAGGATATATGTTCTATGATACCGAGCATCGAAATGTGTTCGTAGCTCACTTCACAAGATTTCTAGAAGTAGAATTCTTGTCAGAAGGTGGTAATCATAGACAGGTTGAACTTTATGAAGTCCAACCTGAAAACAACGAACCAACAGAGGAACCTGAAGTTCAAGTAGATGAAGGACCTTCAACACACACACTTCGTAGGTCACAAAGGGTATCTAGACCTCCTGAACGCTTGTATTTGATACAAGAAAAGAGTCTAGATGTTCTTTTAGTTGAAGAGACTGATCCTTTTACTTATAGAGAATCGATGTTGGACATCGACTCCGTGAAATGGCAAAGTGCCATGAAATCCGAGTTAGACTCAATGCATGAGAATCAAGTTTAGGACTTGGTTCCGCTTCCCGAAGGAATTGTTCCTATCGGTTGTAAATGGGTTTACAAGAGGAAGCGTGGGCCTGACGGTAAGGTTGAAACTTACATGGCCCGACTGGTAGCAAAAGGTTACACGTAGCGACCTGGCGTCGACTACGATGAAACTTTTTCACCAGTAGCCATGCTTAAGTCTATTAGGATTTTGCTTTCTATAGCTGCGTATCATGACTACGAGATTTGGCAAATGGATGTCAAAACAGCTTTTCTAAATGGATTTCTTGATGAAGAAATCTATATGGAACAGTCGGAAGGTTTTACGTCCAGAGAAAACTCGGGTATGATATGTAAGCTTAAGAAGTCCATTTATAGACTTAAACAAGCTTCACGAAGTTGGACTCTTCGATTCGACGAGATGATTAAATCGTCTGGTTTTCTCAAGAATTCGGAAGAATCATGTGTGTTTCAGAAGGCCAGTGGGAGCATGATGAGTGATAAATGTATCACTATTTCCACTCATTTAACTTAATATTTTGTATAGTTTCTTGAGTTTTGTGAATATTTTGATGTGTTTTGTGTTATTTTGTAGATAAATAAAGTTTCAGGACATTCTGGAGGTGATTTGGAGCAAAACTGTGAAATTTGGTGAAATTTGGCAAAAAGGGTATTTTGGTAATTTTGGGCATCCTGACACGGTATTTTGGTAATTTTGGGCATTCCGACACCAAAATAAAGTTTCAAGACATTCAGGAGGTGATTTGGAGCAAAACTGTGAAATTTGGCGAAAAGGGTATTTTGGTAATTTTGGGCGTCCCGACACCGAGGGTATTTTGGTAATTGCACCACCATGCCACATGTCAAAGATTCAACGAGCCGTCATTTTTAGCACACCATGCCACGTGTCGAAAATTCAGCGATCCAAAAAAAAATAATAAAAAAAAATAAAAATCAGAAAAATAATAAAAAAATAAAAAATCAAAAAATAATAATAAAATTTTTTTTTTTTTTTTTGCCTATAAATAGATTTCGAATTTTTAGTTTCAAATGTACCTCTTCCTCTGAAATCCTTATAAATAAATTGAGAGTTCTTCATATTTTCTTCTTTTATTCAGTTTTATTTACGCTTTGTAGTAGTAATTCTATCCATCCATGAGGGGGTAACTTCTCTATGCTGAGGTAATAAGGTAATACTTTTACTTTTGCTATTTAGATTAATCTCCCTTAAAATATAATATATAAACTATATAAAATCTGAATTAATAAAAAGATATCGCCATTCTAGGTCGGTTGGTTATTCAATTTAAATTGGTTAAACCTGACTTAATGAGGATACCGCCATTCTAGGTCGGTTGGTTTAAATTTATATTTCTGTTCCGCCTTATGGCTGGTATATTTGAATTTGACTTAATCAGGATACCGCCATTCCGGACGGTTGGTTTAAAATATCACAAGTATATATATATTATTATTTTATGGGAGATATCTAAATAGTATATAGTAGAAGTTATTTCCTTTTATCTTAGCATTTCATTTCTTTTTATTGCAATTCATTATTCTACAATTACTTTTCAGCAATTTAATTTTATGTCTTTTAAGTTTTTATCAGCTTTAACTATGTATTGTAACTAAGTTAAATATCTAGGGTTGTGATAAAATCTAATATCACTGGTTTAAAAAAGGGTTAGATTATAGTTTGGGTAATTAAAGAGTTATTTGTTGAGTCATAATCTTAATGCTTTTTATTAACTGGCCATTAATAAAATTGACTAAATAAAACTTAAAATGAACTAGACATAGAGATTTTAAGTTAAAGACCACAGACTTAACAACCCACGATCTTCTTTAAGGATAGATAAACCTTTAATAGATTTCCTTACAGGATAGGAATATACCTGTTGGGCGGGGGTAATCATAATTGGAATTCAATCTTAATGAATCTAGGTAATTTAATTGACATAGACATATGGTTCAATTTGATTATTCTAGGTATTTGTAAATGATCGTTCGAAAGAGGCTTTTACATAATTTAGTATTCCAGATTAATAACTCAATATTTTACCCAACTATGATTTAACTACTTCATCATTTAATAAGTATTGGAGAATTCACAACCCTAGATAGTTTTAATTCTCATTAATCTACTCTCAATTCTTTTACTTGTTTTAAATTTAGAATCATCGTCATTTTAATCAAACAACTTGTTAGATATCAGTAATCACTTAACCTCATAAAATTAATAGAATAGGTAATAAGTCCTCGTGGGATCGATATCTTTTTATACTACTTGAACGATACGTGCGCTTGCGTTTAACGTGTGTGATTACGCCGGTGCTGGGTATATTGATAATCGTAGTGTGTTGGGTGTGATGTCAAGACGGAAGTGTCACTTCAGTCATATAGAGATGATGGTCACGTAGGATACTAAACTCGTTCTCTTAAATACTCGAGCTATCAAGATATTATGAAAAAGTCATGTATATCTGATTATAGAGACTAGTTACCAGACATCCGATATGTGCTTCGTACGGGGCAGACACAATTCTAGCCCCAGGCCTAGCACGTGATTATCCGATACTAGACAGTTTACGCAATACTTCGGTATACTATACTTGATATAGATCACATATTCCTATAAGGATATTTCTGGAGAATTGGGTAGGCATGGCGCTTTGCTAGAAGCCAACATTGTCTTGTAAATCGGTATAAACGTAGTACGAGGTACTTACGTGTTCGTATAGTCCGACGACCGTATCTACTGCCAACATATCCGGGGATCTCATGGGTCGCTTCCCGAAGATTCACCGATGATGTATAACTCGCACTTTATTAATCTGGGATTAATTAGAAGAGAGAGAAAATTAATCTGTGATTAATTACAGAGATATTTTATCTGGGATAAAATATTAATTAAAGAGAGAGAATGATTAATTTGGAATTAATCGATAAATTAATATTTTTGATATATTATGCGAAATTGGATTTCGACGCGGAATTAAAATTAAATTTTAATTCGGGCGAACGAATTAATTTAGAATTAATTCGTTAGCGACGTGAATAGTGATTTCGCTAGGCGTAATCATTTAATTACGACGCGACGGAAAATTCGTTAATTTGGAATTAGCGAACCCGAGCCCGGGATTATTTGCAAGCGCATTCGCATTTCGAATTCGAGTGCGGCACATAAGTCAAATCGAGCGTCAAATCGCTAGTCGCATTAAGCGTCAAATCATTAGTCACTTTGAGTGATGTGACAACTTGTCACTTGATTGATTGATTAATGTGAATAGTGAAGTGGTTGTTGAAAAAACATTAATGGGCTTTTGCTTTTTTGACTTTTGGTAAATGATAAATGCTTTTATTTAATTTTTTTTTTTTGGAAAATAAAATAAATAAATATATATAAAGCATTTTCATTTCTTTTTCTCTCTCTCTCTAATACGGTTTCCAGTAAACCATTTTTTCCCTCCTCTTTTTCATTCTCTTCTCCTTCACGCTTGGAGCCGATTTCTTCTCTAATTTTTTTGGTTAGACCAAATTTGTTAGAAGCAAAGAAGATGAAGAAGTGCTAGCACACACCTTGGGTTATAAATAGGTGATAGGGAAACAAATTTATGAGCTTGAAATCCATTTTTGGAGCTTGAAGCTTGGAGCTTCAATGGAGGTCTCCCATTGCCGATTTTGGAGGAGTCAAAACAGACCAAAATCGAGCACCACAGTAGCTCAAAGAGCTCACTGCCGAGCTTCAACAACGAGAAAGAAATGGATTTTTTTCTTCGCATCCAAAACCGATCAATGTGAGTAATGTTTCCGCCTTATTCCTTTGATGTATTCATGCGTTTTCATTGCTTGATTTCATGATCTTGGGACCTAATTAGAAACCAACAATGGTATCTATGAGCTTTGATCAAGCATGAAATAGTTAGGGTTTGAATTGGGTAAAATCAATTGAAGTATGATTTGGTTGAATTGATTGATTAAGTATGTTTGTATGTTGATGAATTGAAGTTGTGTATGTTCAATTTCATGAAATTGGATTGGATCAATTTTTCCCCAAATTTTTGGGCATGGCTGAAAATTGTAAACCCTTATGTCTTGGTAATTTTTTGTTTGTTTGATCATTGGATGACTTAAAACAAGTGGGTAATGTTGTTTTGAAGTTCAATTGGATTGAATTTTGATTTGGAACAATTTTCCCCAAATTAAAGGGCTTGGCCGAAAACTATATGTATTTGAAATTCATTGTGTTTTTTTATTTTGATTCATTGGATGAGTTGAATTGATTTGGGAAATGATGATTGTGGATTCAATTGGATTGAAACCGAATCGGATTGAAAAAACCCCTAATTGCTGAGACTTTAAGCATGTAAATTGGGTTTGATTTTGATTGAATTGTGTTGGACATAATGTGTTGTTAAAGTGCATGATTAATTATGCTAATTGATGTTTTAGAACTATTAATTGGGTGATTAATTGTGTATTACACTTAGGTTAATTAATTATGGAATTTGAAATTTTATAAGTTAATTAATTTCGGCTTATTTTGGATATTGGATCTTATAGGTTGTAATTGGGCTTTTGGGATTGGTTGTACCAAGTTAGGTTTAGGCCAATTTGGTTGGATCCAATTGGGCCCAAAACCGCATCCAAAAGGTCCAATTATGACTTAATGGACCTTAATTATTTAATTGGGCCTAATGGGCCAAAATTAATTTCTGGGCTTATGGGGTAAATCCCGGATTGGACTTTGATTATCGGTTTGACCCGAATGGACCAAAAGTCCACGCCTTAAAGAAATTAATTAAAAGCCCATTGGACTTTAATTAAATAAACATTAGATGTTAATCGGGCTTAGAGACCCGTAGCGATTAAATTTGGAATTTAAGTCATAAAAGTTCATTATTAAAGTGTAATATTTAATTTGGAATTAAATAGTGAATTAGAATTAAATACAAATTGAATTGGATTTAATTTTTTAGTTTAATTTAATTCAAGAATTCATACTTTGAGTACTTATTCGCCAAACGAGTTTGACTCAAGCAAAAATCAAATCATTGTTTGAACATTGGATGATCACTAATTATCAGATTAATTAATTGGATTAGATTGATTGATAACATGCTTGTATGAATACATGGTTGCGATGCATGAATAATGTATATCGGATGGATATTAGAAGGGTGGGGCAATTTTAGAAATTGTTGTAATAAATTTTATTTATTAATTGGACCTGCATGTCCAGCCTTATCACCTCTATACTCTTTGTATTCTCTTCTCATCTATTCCCCTCAATGTAAATGAGGTTTCTTTAGAAGTGTAGTGTAACGGGTAGAAGTAAATACATGTGCTAGCTTTGGAGAGAGAAAATGAGAGATTTGATATAGGATCAATGTAAAGTATCCATCCGCATATCATTATTATTTTATTCATATGCGCTTTATTATGTGTTTAGAATGCATGTTTAAGGGTGTATGATGATGAGACCTTAACAAAGATAATAAATTGGTTACCAATTTGCACGCGAAAAAACCCTCGTTCAATATTAAGCGTCTTTCCTTCCATTGAGTGATTCTCACTCAAGATCCTAGACGACATTGGTTTGTTGGCCAAAGTCAAGGCCTTTGTCTGTCGAAGATGTATTTGAATCACGAAGGCTTTGTTCCATATCGGTGTCTTGTCCAAGTTGTGGTTTGTTGGCCAAAGTCAAGACCACTTCTTGTCCATCGACATTGATTACGAAGCTTTCCATGGTCAATGGGTCGCGCTTGACTGGGATCACTAAGTTTGTTGTGCCAAAGCCAAGGCTTAGTTGATTCAGAGGAAAAAAGTTAGGTAATACATTGGATGTATTGGCATATATAAGATATATGTTTCGGACTTGGATGTCCCCCTATCAGATCTAGGAATTGGATTGGATCCAATTGATCTTAGAGATCTACCTAGTTAATTATCATACAATTTGTTGGCCAAAGTCAAGATTGTGTGATATTAACGGGATCCTAGCCCACTAGGAAATACGGTTTCCCGAGTACTTGACAAAGGGTTAGAGGCTCGCCGAAAAATAGTGGGAGGCAAGAATTGAATTTGCAATACTCGTTCAATTACTCGCCATACGCGCTCAATCACAAATTATTTCGTCGTTTGATTAAATGTTAGTTGGACTAATATTTAAATTGTTGTTTTAATTAACAGTTGGACTGTATTATAGTTGATTATATATAATTGGATTATATTAATCAATATATTTGAATTAATTAATTTCAATTTACAGTTGATTTTATAATTGGATTATAGTAATCAATGTAATTAAGGTTAATTGATTTAAATTATATTTGATTGTATAGTTGGACTATAATAATCAATATAATACATAGTACCACAAATCGTTGATTAAATAGTTGGATTATTAGAATCAAGATAAAATTGAAAGATTGACATTTAAAACATAATCTTGGGGAAAATATATTTAAATGGTTTAATTTTCAAATTGGGAATAATTTCAAGATGGTCTTGGAAATAATAAGTTACTTTATTTGATAAAATAACGTATTATGCCTAAAGCCCTGAGTTAAGCAAATAAGTGGAACATGATATTTGGAATATTCATGTAATGATAACTTTAGTGCTTAATCCATTATATTTTTCAAGTAAACTCCTTAATTTCTGAATCAGAACTAAGTATTAGATCCTTAAAGTATGATACTGAAATTGAAGGATCTTCATAAATCTAAAATTAGATTTTAGAAGTACTATAATTGCAATAAATAATTCTTGGAGAATTAATGATTATTCTCAATGAGACAAAGTCAAACTTTGCAATTAGGCAAGTAGATTGCAATTAGGCAAGTAGCGCAAGGCGCACCTTACTTCGATATTCTAGAAACCCGAGGCTTGGCCAAAGGCTTCTGGAATGTTGAAACAGGCAAAGGCAAAATCATTGTAATCTTCTGGGAAGATAAATGACATATCCAGAATGTATGCCCAAATGTGGCAAACGGAATCGCGGAAGCGTGACTGCCGTTTGGACAAAGCAGACATGAAGGAATTGAAGATGAACAAGGCTCTAACTTCAAAAATGTTTGTCATAAATATGTTCATGACTAGTATTGAAATTAGATTTTAAATACTTAGTGTGATACATAAAATATATGTATTGATGTTCAGAATCTGTTTTGAACAGGATACTGACATCATTAGAGATTTATCTGTGAATTGGAAATGGGACGAAAGTCACTGTTTTAACCTTAGATACCTGAATTTAGTAACTACCTTCGGGTATGTACTTAAATTAGGAAACTGTTATAATATAGCTAATTTGACTAGAAACATTATCTCTATATCAGTGTTTAACCCGCTGCGGGTGAACCTTTATATTCTAGAACACTAAAGTGTTTTATTATATAAAGATGATATTGAGATAAACACATTAGATGTGAATAACAGCATTTATATTTTGAATATAAATAATATCTCAAATATATAACATGACAAATAGATAAGCTCAAAATGATTTGATCAATTAAGAAACTTAAATGTGGCATAGTTTTCAGGGACACTATTAAACAAGAATCGTATATCCACACTTTCGAAGAGTGGGTACTAGGACTGATTTCATTCCATTCAAATAAAGTCTACGAATCTAGCTTATTGGGCAAAGTGCCTATAACACTATTTACTTGGTAAATTGTAAATGCCACCGATCTGTTAGCCCTAGTTCATAGTGAAGAAAATGGGCTCATGTCTAGCTAGGCTAGATATGGATATGAATATTTCGTGACCTGTACGGATGTGGCATCGCGTTATGATTATATTTTTCTTTTGAAACACAAATCGGAAACTTTCACAGTTTCAACACGAAATAGACAAACAGATCAGCTAAAGTATTAAACCGTCACAATAAGACCGTAATGGGTTTCTGATCTGACCTCATAAAGATGTCTATCTTAATGAGGAATACCAACTGACTACGTATGAGGAAGTGATACAAGGTATCGACTCCCTATTATGGCAAAGTGCCATATAATCCGAAATGGATTCCATGTATATTAACCAGTTTGGATACTAGTTAATGTACCACAAGGTATTGTGCCTACTGGTACTGTAAGTCTTCAAGGAAGACATACATGGATGGAAACATACCAACGTATAAAGCCAGGCTTTTAACGAAAGGTATCGTTATCAACATTGTGTTGATTACGATTCAACCTTTTACCTGTTGCCACGGATATCCATTTGGATAATGCTTGCTAATGCTGCATGTTTCATTTATGAAATATGACAGCCTTAAAAAAAAATCGTTTTCCTGAAAAGGAAACCTTTTGGAGGATGTTTACAACATTCTGTCGGTTTTGACGTAACTAGCAAACAAGGTTTGCGGGTTATTTGATCCATGTTTGGATTGTAGCAAGCATAGGTTCTTGGAATTATCGTTTTGATGTGATCATAATGATTTATGATTTAATTCAAAACGAAAAGATTCTTGTGTATATAAGAGGGTTAATGGGAGTGCACTGACAATGGCTGTCCTATATAAAATAATGATAATATGTCATTTCTTGGAAATGATATTCCCATAAAATAAATATCGGCGAAAGCTTGGCTTTCGAAATACTCTCTGAGCAACCGTACATAGAAAAATGTATGAGACTTGGTGTCTCATACGCTTTGAGCATATGGATTCACAAACAGGCCAATCCAAGTGAAAGTCACTAGATTGATGTTAAGAACATTCGTTAGTATCTTAGAGAACTAATGATGCTGTCTTAGTCTATGGAGAAGGAGAACTTGAAGTGACTGGGGTCACTGTAGCAAGTTTCCAATAACCGATAAAGACGACTAAAAGTCGCAAATGGTACTATACAGTTTAAGTAATGGTACAGTGAGCTAGAAATCTTCCAAGCAAGATATTGTTACCAAATAAACAACAAATACGGGTTAATTGCAGCAGCTGAGGCAGCAATAGAAGTAATCTGGGTCAATAACAAATCTAATTGGATTAGATATAGTTCTGTTAGCAGCTGAGCTAGACGTCAGCACAGGCTAAAGAATTAATGGTCTCATCAACGATCTAGATAAATACTTCGATATTCATCTGATCCGTTCGGATCATACATCGTGGCGATGTGATGATAGAATAAATCGCATCAGGATGATATTCATACAACTCCACTGACGAAAGCATTTCTCAGCAATTTGAGCCAACCGTACATAGTTCGGGTGTCAGAGACTCGAGTGACTGGCTATAGGACAAGTAGGAGATTGTTGGACAATTATGACCCATAGCGTCACTATTTGTACAGATCACGGTTTTGTTGTACAAATTAACTATGTGACAAAGGAGATTGCACTCTTATCATTTGTGATTAGATCACCTAGATATATAAATGATGAGAGGTCCCTATGATTTGTTCCTGGACGGAGAATGATATGAGACAGTATCAGTCCACGTAGGATAAATCATTAAATATCCCTAGTCGGAGTATTATCGAGATTGGACATCAATAATACGTAAAAGACTAGTATTACACTTATGCACATTTGTGATTGCATAACGACATAGTTCTCATATATTTGGGTATAGGATATTCATGCAAGTGTAATAGGAGGTTGTGTTTTACCGATGGTACGGGAAACAGCTTCGCTCTGGATAGATCCCGCGGAATCCCATTGGTAGTATGACTATGTGTCTATGGGAGTCTGCAATCAGGGTAGGTGTATTTGGTCTTAACCTGAAACTTGCACCGCTAATGCTTACGACAATCAATATACTTTAGTTGAGGTCGTCCAGGGTTTTAACAGGTTCTGTGTACGCCAATGCTGGGTATATTGATAATCGTAGTGTGTTGGGTGTGATGTCAAGATGGAAGTGTCACTTCAGTCATATGGAGATGATGGTCACGTAGGATACGGAACTCGTTCTCTTAAATGCTCGAGCTATCAGGATATTATGACAAGGTCATGTATATCCGATTATAGAGACTAGTTACCAGACATCCGATATGTGCTTCGTACGGGGCATACACAATTCCAGCCCCAGGCCTAGCACGTGATTATCCGATACTGGACAAGAATACGCAATACTTCGGTATACTATGCTTGATATAGATCACATATTCCTATAAGGATATTTCTGGAGAATTGGGTAGGCATGGCGCTTTGCTAGAAGCCAACCTTGTCTTGTAAATCGGTATAAACGTAGTACGAGGTACTTACGTGTTCGGATAGTCCGACGACCGTATTTACTGCCAATATATCTGGGGATCTCATTGGTCGCTTCCCAAAGATTCACCGATGATGTATAACTCGCACTTTATTAATTTGGGATTAATTAGAAGAGAGAGAAAATTAATCTGGGATTAATTACGGAGATATTTTATCTGGGATAAAATATTAATTAAAGAGAGAGAACAATGAATTTGGAATTAATCGATAAAATAATATATTCGATATATTATGCGAAATTGGATTTCGACTCGGAATTAAAATTAGATTTTAATTCGGGCGAACGAATTAATTTATAATTAATTCGTTAGCGACGTGAATAATGATTTCGCTAGGCGTAATCATTTAATTACGACGCGACGGAAAATTCGTTAATTTGGAATTAGCGAACCCGAGCCTGGGATTATTTGCGAGCGCATTCGCATTGGAATTCGAGTGCGGCACGCAAGTCAAATCGAGCGTCAAATCACTAGTCGCATCAGGCGTCAAATCATTAGTCACTTTGAGTGATGTGACAACTTGTCACTTGATTGATTGATTGATGTGAATAGTGAAGTGGTTGTTGAAAAAACATTAATGGGCTTTTGCTTTTTTGACTTTTGGTAAATGATAAATGCTTTTATTTATTTGTTTTGTTTTTGGAAAATAAAATAAATAAATATTTATAAAGCATTTTCATTTCTTTTTTTCTCTCTCTCTAATACGGTTTCCAGTAAACCATTTTTTCCCTCCTCCCTTTTCTTCTTTTCTCCTTCACGCTTGGAGCAGATTTCTTCTCTAATTTTTCTAGTTAGATCGAATTTTTGAGAAGCAAAGAAGATGAAGAAGTGCTAGCGCACACCTTGGGTTATACATAGGTGATAGGGAAACGAATTTATGAGCTTGGAATCCATTTTTGGAGCTTGAAGCTTGGAGCTTCAATGGAGGTCTCCCATGGCCGATTTTGGAGGAGCCAAAACAGACCAAAACCGAGCACCACAGCAGCTCAAGGAGCTCACTGCCGAGCTTCAACAAGGAGAAAGAAATGGATTTTGTTCTTCGCATCCAAAATCGATCAATGTGAGTAATGTTTCCGCCTTATTCCTTTGATGTATTCATGCGTTTTCATTGCTTGATTTCATGATCTTGGGACCTAATTAGAAACCAACACCAAGTTGGTAAAGTGAATGACTTTTACCAAATATTATTTTTTGGTATATCATTTTGATTTTTTGAAAATCAAATTACAAGTTATCATTTTACAAAAAATAATTCACTCTCTCTCATTCCTCTCTTTGGCCGAATATTGGCCCTCATTTTCTCTCCAATGCTGTGAGCCTACGGCTCATTTACTTCTTGATTTTGCTTCAAAATCAAAGGTGCTAGCACATCCATGGAGTCATTCTAAGGTGTTAGGGACACTTATCCATGAGTTTGGAATTCAAGGACAAGCTTGGAAGCTCAACATACATCAAATGAGAAGCTTGGAACAATTTCCATGGAGGCAAAAGCTTTGAACTCTACACATCCTTAGCCGATCAAAGTGAGTATTTTCCGCTACTTTACTTTGATGTATTCACATGATTTCTTGCTTAATCGATCTTGGTTTGACCTAGAAAACCTAACAATGGTATCAGAGCGTAATTAAGCATGAAATTGAATTTATGGTTCTTAATCTTGATTTGGGTATTTTTTATTTAAGCATGATTTGATCAAATTGTTTGTTTGAGTATGCTTATATATTGATAACTTAGAGTTATGCATGATCAATTTGATGAAAAATTAATTGGATTAATTTTCCCCAAATTTGGAGGCTTGGCCGAGAGTTTGAACCTTTTAAAGTCATGGTGATTTTTGAATTTTAGACAATTGGATGTGTTTAAAATGTATGAGATATATTAGTTTGTGATTTAATTGGATTGAAATCAAAATTGATATAAAAAGTCCCTAATTGCCGTGAGCTTATGGAAGAATGAATGAATTGATTTTGTTTCAATTTGTGTTGGACATAAGTTGATTAATTAAAGTATGACTAATTAGTGTAATTGGTGTTTTGGAAATATTAATTTAACTAATTAATTATGGCTATTACACTTTAATTAATTAAATTGTGAAATTTGAAATATTAGAATTTAATTAATTGGGCTTAATTTGGAATTGGGCTAAAAATATTGTATTTGGGCTTAATGGGCTTGGTTGGGCCAAGTTTGGTTTAGGATAATTGGTTGGATCCAATTGGGCCTAAAACCATTTCCATAAAGTCCAAATATAATAATTGGGCCTTTAAAATTTAATTGGGCCTAATGGGCCAAAATTAATTTTGTGGCAAATGGTGATTCCTTATTGGGCTTTGGTTGCCAAAGTCCATGCCTTATAAATTAATTGAAAGCCCATTGGACTTTAATTAAATTGACATTGGATGTTAATTGGGCTTTGAGACCCGTTTAGATTAGATTTAGAATCTAAGTCGCAAAGGCTCATTAATAAAGTGTAATTATTTAATTTGGAATTAAATAGAGAATTAGTATTGAATACAAATTAAATTGGATTAATATTGTAGTTTGATATAATTCAAGAATTCGTACTTTGAGTATTTATTCTTAAACAAGTTGGACTCGCGCAAATTAAATCATTGTTTGAACATTGGATGGTCATTAATCAAAGATTAATTAATTAAATGGATTAGATTGATTGATAACATGCTTTGTGTGAATACATGGATGTGATGTATGAATAATGTATATCAAATGGATATTAGATGTGTGAGGGAAATTTTGGAAATTATTGAAATAAATTTAGAATTTATTAAATTGGACCTGCATGTCCAGCCTATTATCTCCTTATCTCATTGTAATTCTCTTCTCAGCTATTCCCCTCAATGTAAATGAGATTTCTTTAGAAGTGTTATATAATTGGGTAGAAGTAAGAATAGTGCTAGCCGGGGAGAGGAAAGGGCGTGATTTGTTCTAGGAACAAAATGTTTTAAATAACAAAATGTTTTAAATATCCATCCACATATCATTATTAATTTATTTATCGCGCCTTATTATGCTTTTAGAATGCATGTTTAAGGGTGAATGATTAGACCTAATCAAAGATAATTAATTAGTTGCCAATTACGCGAAAAACCCTCAATAAATATTAAGCGATTTCCTTATATTGAGTGATTCATTCTCAAGATCCAAGATTGACACTGGTTTGTTGGCCAAAGTCAAGACCTTTGTCCATCGCGGATGTGTTTGAATCATGAAGGCTTTATTCCATATCGCATGTCTTGTCCAAGTTGTGATTTGTTGGCCAAAGTCAAGATCACTTATTGTCCATCGACATCGATTACGAAGCTTTCCAAAGTCAATAGGTCCTGCTTAACTGGAATCATTAAGCTTGTTGTGCCAAAGCCAATGCTTAGTTGATTCAGAGGAAAAAGGTTAGGGAATATATCGGATATATTGGTATATATTAGATATATGTTTCGGACTTGGATGTCCACCTACTGGATCTAGGAATGGATGAGATCCAATTGATCTTAGAGATCTACCTAGTTAAATATCATACAGCTTGTTGGCCAAAGTCAAGGTTGTGTGTTATTTAACGGGATCCTAGCCCACAAGGAAACTAGGTTTCCCGAGTACTTCACAGAGGGTTAGAGGCTCGTCGAAAAATAGTGGGAGGCAAGTATTAAATTTGCAATTTCGTTTAGATACTTGCCAATACATGCTCATTTCATTTTTCATCATTAATTTATAAATATATTAGTTGGAATAATATTTAATTATTGTTTTAATTAAACAGTTGGACTGTATTCAAACTACTTTATTTATAGTTGATTATATAATTGGATTATATTAATCAATATATTTGAATTTAACCAATCAAATAGTAGTTGATTATATAGTTAGACTATAGTAATCATTATATTCGATTGTACCCGAAATCATTGATTGGATAGTTGGACTATTGGAATCAAGATAACTAAAATATTAACGTTAAATTTAAACATAATCCTGGGTGAAAATTTCTTTAAGCGGCTTCAATTTTCAAATTGGGAATAGAATCTCAGGATAGTCCTGGGAGCCGAGAAGTTACTTTATTTGATAAAGTGACATCTCGGGCCTGAGCCCGGAGTTGAGTAAATAGTGGAGCATGAGCTTTGGAAGACTCATGGTGATGATAATTTTAGTGCTCAATCCTTTATGCTTAATGCAATGACACTTTAATTTTGTCGTCAAAACTAAGGATTAGATCCTTATACCATGATGTTGAAATTAAAGATCTTCATAGATATAATCTTAGATTTTAGAAGTACGAATTGCAAAAGAAGCTCTTTCGCTCGCGTATGTCAGAGGGTACATCTGTCGAGCACTAGGTGTCGCGGATGATTGCTGACATCGATGAGCTAGTTAGCTGGGCATTACCTACATGGCCGAGACTACTAAAGATTTGATCTTATAGTCTCTACCCGAAAGCTGGGGCAGGTTCATTATGAACCAAGAGTAAGCTCTGAGAGAGTTGATGGCTATGCTCAAGGAGGCAGAGCCAGAGCTTCTAGAAATGGGCAAAGGCAAAATCGTCACACTCTTCTAGGAAGACAAAGAACACATCCCAAGATACCTGCCTAAACTGTGGCAAACAGGGTCACTGGATGCGTGAGCTGTATGGACAAGGCAGACATGAAGGAAATGAAGGTGGGGCAAGGCTCCGACTTCAAGCATGTTTGTCATAAACATGTTCACTACTAGTTTCAAAATTGGATTTTTGATACTAGTGTGTTGTACATAGATATGTACTAATGTGCAAAATTACTGATTAGCAGGAGACTGACTTCAGTTGAGATCGACTTACGAGTCGAAAACGGGACGGAAGTCGCTGTTTTAGCTGTAGAAACCTAAGTTTAGGAACTACCCTTTGGGTATGTACTTAAATTAGGAAACTGTTATAATGTACCTAGTTTGACTAGAAACATTATCTCTATATCTAAGTTTAACCCGTTGCGGGTATACCTTTATATTATAGAACACTAAGTGTTTTATTTTATAAAGATAATATTGAGATAAACACATTAGATGTGAATAATAATATTTATATTTTGAATATAAATGAATCTCAAACGTATAACATGACAAACAAATAGCTGAAATTAAATTTATCAGATGAGACTTATTTATGGCATTGTTGTCTGGGACACATTAACAAGACTCGTATATCCACACTTTCGAAGAGTGGGTACTAGGACAGATTTGATTCTATTCAAATGATGTATACGAATCTAGTTTATTAGGCAAAGTGCCTAAAACACCTTTTACTTGGTAAAAGTGCAAGTGCCACCGATATGTTAGCCCTCGTTCATAATGACATAAGTGGGCCCATATCTAGCTAGGCTAGAGGTGGATAGAAATACTTCGTAACCTTTACGGATGTGGCATCGTGTTATGGTTATGTGTTTCTTGTGAAACATAAATCAGAAACTTTTGATAAATTCAAAGAGTTTCGACACGAAGTAGACAGACAGACCGACTAAAGTATTAAACCATCACGGTTAGACGTGGTGGAAAATACTTAAGCAATAAGTTTCTCGATTACCTGAAAGAGTATAGTATTCTTTCACAGTGGACTCCTCCCGGAACACCTTAATTGACGGTGTGTCCGAACAGAGAAATCGAACTTATTTGGACATGGTGAGGTTAATGATGAGTCGCTCTGAGCTACCATTTTCCTTCTAGGGATACACATAATCAATGTAAAACTTATTTTGAATAAGGTTCCATGAAAATCTGTTAGACAGACTTCATATTAGATATGAACATGAAAGAAACCGGGTTTCTCATTCCTGAAGATTTGGGAATGCTAGGCATATGTTTGGATGATACCAAACTAGAACCCAAATTGGATAAGTGCCTAATTTGTGGGTTATCCTAGGGTAACCAAAGTATAGTACTTATACAACTCACAAGGAATAATTTAATTGTTGCTCTCCATGCAGTTTTCCTAAAAGGAATACCTATATGCAGTGGTAAGTTGAAGGAAAGTAAAACTCGAAGAAAATCAGAGAGTAATATTGTTCCAGGCACTGATTCCTTAACGGAACACAAACAGTTCATCAGGGATGAAACTATACCATAATCTTGGAATACACAAGAACCACGTAAGTCGGAGAGAGTCAGAAAATAACCTGGGAGGTATGGGTTTCTGATCTCACCTCATGAAGATGTCAATCTTATTGAGGAATACGAACTGGCTACGTATGAGGAAATGATACAAGGTATCGACTCCTTTTATGAAAAAGTGCCATTAAGTCCGAAATGGATTCCATGTATACCAACCAAGTTTGGACACTGGTTGTTATACCGGAAGGCGTTGTGCCTATTGGTACTATATGAGTCTTCAAGGAAGACATACATGGATGGCAACAAACAAACGTACAAAGCTAGGCTTGTAGCGAAAAAGTATCGTTATCAACATTGTGTCAATTATGACGAAACATTTTACCTGTTGCCATGATTAAATCCATTTGGACATTGCTTGCTAATACTACATGTTTCATTTATGAAATATGGCAGCTGAACGTCAAAATCGCTTTCCTTAAACGGAAACCTTTTGGAGGATGTTTACAACATCCTGACGGTTTTGTCATACCAAAACATGGAAACAAGGTTTGCAAGTTAAATCAATCCATTTATGGATTGAAGCAAGCATTGTGTTATTGGAACTAACGTTTTGATGTAATCATAATGGTATATGATTTAATTCAAAATGAAAGATGATTCTTGTGTATATAAGGAGGTTAGTGGGAGCGCACTGACAATGATTGTCCTATATAATGATGACATGTCATTTCTTGGAAATGACATTCCCATAATACAATCAGTAAAAGCTTGGCTTTCATGATAATTCTCCATAGACTACTTGGGAGAGACAACCTTTATTCTAGGAATAAGGATCTACTAGGATAGATCTAAAAGTTGTTGAACCTCTCCGAGAACTCGTACATTGAAAGATGTACGCGACCTGGTATCTCATATGCTTTGAGCATATGGAGTCACAATCAGGCCAATCCAAATGATAGTCACTAGATTGATGTTAAGAACATCCTTAAGTATCTTAGATGAACTAAGGATGCTTTCTTGAGCTATGGAGAATGAGAACTTGAAGTGATTGGGTTCACCATTGCAAGTTTCATAACCGATAAAAATGACTATAAGTCATAATAAGGGTACTATATAGTTTGAATAACGGAACAATAAGCTGGAAATCTTCCAAGCAAGATACTAATGCCGAATAAACAACAAAAGCGGAATATTGCTGCAGTTGAGGTAGCAAAAGAAGCGTTTTGGATCTATAATAATCCTAATTAGATTAGGTGTAGTTCTGTTAGCGGCTGAGCTAGGCTACAACACAGGCTAAAGAATTAATGGTCTCATCAATGATCCAAATATGTACTTCAATTATTTCATCTGATTCATCGGATCATACATCGTGGCGATGTGATGATCGAATAAATCGCATCAGATGATAACCATGTAAATTCGTTGACGAAAGCTGTTTCTCAGCAGAAGTTTGAGCGACTCGTACATAGTTCAGGTGTAGGACACTTGAGTGATTGGTTATAGGCCAAGTGGGAGATTGTTGGACAATTATGACCCATAGCATCACTATTTGTACAGAACATGGTGTTGATGTACAAATTAACTATGTGACAAAGGAAATTGCTCTTTTATCATTTGTAATTGGATTACCGGGATATATAAATGATAAAAGTCCATATGATAATAAGATATGAGATAATATTAATCCAATAAGGTTTAATCATTAAATATCCCTAGTCGTAGTATTATCGAGATTGGACATCGATAATGCAGAATAGACTAGTATTGCACTTGTGCGCGTTGTGGGAGCATAACGACATAATTCTCATATATTTAAGTATTGGATACTTATGCAAGTGTGATAGGAGGTTGTGTTTACCGATAGTACGGAAACAGCTTCGGTCTGGATAGACCCCTCGGAATCCCATTGGTAGTATGACTATGTGTCTATGGGAGTCCGAATCAGGGTAGGTGTATTTGGTCTTAACCTGAGACTTACATCGATAATACTTGCGACAATCAATATACTTTGGTTTTGGTTGTCCGGGGCTTTAACAGGTTCTGAGTACACCTCTTCTGGGTATATTGAGAATTGTAGTGTATCGGGTGTGATGTCAAGATGGAAGTATCACATCAGTCATATGGAGATGATGATCAAGTAGGATACGGAACTAGTACTCCAATGTACTACAGTCATCAGGATAATATAACTAGGTCATACTTATCCGATTATAGAGACTAGTTACCAGAGATCTGATATATGCTTCATAAGGGGCATACACAATTCCACCCCCAAGCCTAGCATGTGACATCCGATACTGGATCGTAATACACAATACTACGTATACTCCGCCTGACATAGATTACATATTCCTTAAAAGAATATTTCTGTAGAATTGGGTAGACACGGTGCTTTGCTAGAAGCCAACATGTCTTGTAAATCGGTAAGAACGTGGTACTAGGTGCGCACGTATTCGGATACTCCGATGACCGAATTTACTGCCAACATATCCAGGGATCTCATGGGTCACTTCCTGAAGATTCACCGATGACGTATGACTCGAACATAATTAATCTGGGATTCATTAGAAGAGCGAGAAAATTAATTTAGGATTAATTACGGAGAGATTTTGTATGGGATAAAATACTATTTGAAGAGAGAGATCGATTAACTTGGAATTAATCGATAAAATAATATATTCGATATATTAAATGAAATAATATTTCATAACGGAAATAAAATTAGTTTTAATTCGGGCGAACGAATTAATTTAGAATTAATTCGCGAGCGATGTGAATAGTAATTTGCTAGGCATAATTATTTAATTAAATTTGATTTAATTACGTCGTAACAGAAAATTCGGTAATTCGGAATTAGCGAACCCGAGCCCGGGATGTGTTGCGGGCCCACTCGGATTTTGAATCAAGTGGGGCCCACATGTCACATCACTTGTCACTTTAATTAACTTTTTGGTGATGGGTTTTGGTGGGTTGTTGGTGACTTGTCAAACACACCAAGTTGGTAAAGTGAATGACTTTTACCAAATATTATTTTTTGGTATATCATTTTGATTTTTTGAAAATAAAATTACAAGTTATCATTTTACACAAAATAATTCACTTTCTCTCATTCCTCTCTTTGGCCGAATATTGGCCCTCATTTTTTCTCCAATGCCTTGAGCTTAGGGCTTATTTACTTCTTGATTTTGCTTCAAAATCAAAGGTGCTAGCACATCCATGGAGTCATTCTAAGGTGTTAGGGACATTTATCCATGAGTTTGGAATTCAAGGACAAGCTTGGAAGCTCAACATACATCAAATGAGAAGCTTGGAGCAATTTCCATGGAGGCAAAAGTTTTGAACTCTACACATCCTTAGCCGATCAAAGTGAGTATTTTTCGCTACTTTACTTTGATGTATTTACATGATTTCTTGCTTAATTGATCTTGTTTTGACTTAGAAAACCCAACATGTCCTCGATTATGAGAAGTTGGGATATGTTCTTGAGGGTCCACTGCCCCTTGCTGTGGTTGAGGATGCAACACCGGAGGAACTCCAAGTTTTCCAAGCTTAGAAGGATGATGAATTAAAAGTTAAATCATACATCCTAAGTTCACCACCTTCGGGACTCAAGAAACAATACTATAGCATGTCAGATGAGTATAGTATGATGTCCCGATTATGAGAATCTTTTGAGAACCAAGAAGAAGTCGTTGTTCATAAGTTCGCAATGGAACTGTTCCATACGCGATTGGATTATGGGCAAGCTGTGAGCTCACATGTTCTTCATATGATCGATTTGATCGATCAATTGAGGCAACATAATCTCCCTCTGAATGACATTCTCGATAGGAGTGTCATTCTTGGTTCACTCCCAACTTCATATCGTCAATTCGTGATGTACTTCAACATAAATCGGATTATCTGTACCTACCATGAGTTGCATAGGATGATGCTCATGGCGGAAGAGGACCTCAAGAAGGGAGTACCGACTCGCCCTCCGAGACCTACTTCACTTTCTGCTTCTTCCCAGACTTGGTCAAAGGGAAAGAAGAAGAAAGGGAAGAAGAAAAAGGGTTTCGGTCCTCAACCACAAGGTAAGATAACAAAGCCCAAGAGGGCTTCCGAAGACAAATTCCATCATTGCAGTAAAGTCGGGCACTGGAAAAGGAACTGTCCTGACTATATTGCCCAGCTGAGGAGGGAGAGAGCATCTACATCAGGTACATTTATTTTTCCAGTTATTGATATCTCTTTTGCTTCTGAAGTCATTACATCCAGCTTGATTTTAGATTCTGCTTGTCCAGTTCACATTTGCAATTCGTTGCAGGTGCTGAAAGAAAGTAGGAAACTGAAGCTTGGAGAGATGCAGTTGTGATTTGGGAGTGGAGACTCTCTGGAAGCAGTTGCAGTGGGAGTATGCGAGATCCCTTTACCGAATGGGACATTTTTGTTATATGACTGTTATTTTATACCAGGAAATGTAGCTAATATTATATCTCTTTTTGTATTGGATACAGAAGGTTATCATATTAATAATAAGAACTATTCTTTGTATTTATATGATAATCGTAATATTCAGATCCTTTATTGTCCAAACCAGCATGGCCATTACACATTGCAAACTTCTAAAGATATTTTAAATATTGGCGTTAATAAACGTATTTTACCTGTTATTAATAATATTGAACTTTGGCATATAGGGCGAGGTCATATAGGCGTTAAATGCCTTACCCAATCGGTTAGGAATGGTTTGATATCAGATCTCACCATTGAATCCTATCCAACTTGTGAATCATGTATTCAGGGTAAGATGACCAAAGCCCCATTTTCTGGTGTTAGACACCGCGCCACTAACTTATTGGAACTCGTACATTCTGATGTATGTGGTCCACTAAGTCAAACTGCTCACAATAGTTATTCGTACTTCGTTACCTTTACCAATTATCTGTCTTGGTACGACTATGTCTATTTGATGCGACATAAATCGGAAACCTTTGAAAAGTTCAAAGAGTTCCGAAATGAAGTAGAAAAACAGATTGATTAATATATTAAATGCCTTTGATCTGATCGAGGCGGAGAATATATGAGCAGTGAGTTCATGGATTATATGAAAGAGAATGAGATTCTCGCTCAATATACTCCTCCAGGTACTCCACAGCACAATGGAGTGTCTAAGAGGAGAAATCAGACTTTATTGGATATGGTCCGATCGATGTCAAGTTTTACAGAGTTGTCCTATAATTTATGGGGCTACTCTCTTTTAACAGCTGCACATCGTTTGAATAAGATTCCTTCAAAAGCTGTTCCTACGACTCCGTATGAGATTTTTTCCAGTAGGAGACCAAATCTTATCTATATTAAGGTTTAGGGTTGTCCTGCCTATGTGAGGGTGACTCAACAAGATAAGCTTTCGCCTCGAGGGAAAAAGTTTAGGTTTGTTGGATATCCTTCGAACATGAGAGGATATCTGTTCTATGATACCGAGCATCGAAATGTGTTCGTAGTTCGCTTCACAAGATTTCTAGAAGTAGAATTCTTGTTAGAAGGTGGTAATCATAGACATGTTGAACTTTATGAAGTCCAACCTGAAAACAACGAACCAATGGAGGAACCTAAAGTTCAAGTAGATGAAGGACCTTCAACACACACACTCTGTAGGTCACAAATGGTATCTTGACCTCATGAACGCTTGTATTTGATACAAGAAAAGAGTCTAGATGTTCTCTTAGTTGAAAACACTGATCCTTTTACTTAAAGAGAATCGATGTTGGACATCGACTCCGTGAAATGGAAAAGTGCCATGAAATCCGAGTTAGACTCAATGCATGAGAATCAAGTTTGGGACTTGGTTCCGCTTCCCGAAGGAATTGTTCCTATCAGTTGTAAATAGGTTTACAA
The DNA here is from genome assembly GCA_019454045.1 of Zanthoxylum bungeanum. Lineage (NCBI taxonomy): Eukaryota > Viridiplantae > Streptophyta > Magnoliopsida > Sapindales > Rutaceae > Zanthoxylum > Zanthoxylum bungeanum. The sequence continues at coordinate 89,775 of SKCR01014380.1, forward strand.
GAGGAAGCGCAGGTCTGACGGTATGGTTGAAACTTAAAAGGCCCGACTGGTAGCAAAAGGTTACACGCAGCGACTTGGTGTCGACTACGATGAAACTTGTTCACCAGTAGCCATGCTTAAGTCTATTAGGATTTTTCTTTCTATAGTTGCGTATCATGATTACGAGATTTGGCAAATGGATGTCAAAACGGCTTTTCTAAATGGATTTCTTGATGATGAAATCTATATGGAACAGCCGGAAGGTTTTGCATCCAGCGAAAACTCAGGTATAATATGTAAGCTTAAGAAGTCTATTTATAGACTTAAACAAGCTTCACGAAGTTGGAATCTTCGATTCGACGAGATTACTAGATCGTCTGGTTTTCTCAAGAATTCAGAAGAATCTTGTGTGTATCAGAAGGCCCGTGGGAGCATGGTCGTATTTTTAGTCCTCTATGTTGATGACATCCTAATCATTGGGAATGATATAGGAATCTCTGTAAGAATTTCTACATGAAGGACCTGGGAGAAGGTTCTTATGTTTTAGGGATAAAACTCTATAGAGATAGACAAAGGAAGCTGATTGGGTTATCCCAATCAACGTACATAGATAAGATATTGGAACTGTTGGACAATTATGACCCATAGCGTCACTATTTGTACAGATCATGGTGTTGTTGGCAAATTAACTATGTGACAAAGGAGATTGCACTCTTATCATTTGTGATTAGATCACCTAGATATATAAATGATAGGAGGTCCCTATGATTTGTTCCTGGACGGAGAATGATATGAGACAGTATTAGTCCACGAAGGATAAATCATTAAATATCCCTAGTCAGAGTATTATCGAGATTGGACATCGATAAATACGTAAAAGACTAGTATTACACTTGTGCGCGTTGTGAGGGTACAACGGCATAGTTCTCATATATTTGGGTATAGCTCATGCAAGTGTAATAAGAGGTTGTGTTTTACCGATGGTACGGGAAACAGCTTCGCTCTGGATTGACCACCTCGGAAATCCATTGGTAGTATGACTATGTGTCTATGGAAGTCCGAAATCAGGGTAGGTGTATTTGGTCTTAACCTGAGACTTGCACCGCTAATACTTACGACAATCAATATACTTTGGTTGAGGTCGTCCAGGGCTTTAACAGGTTCTGTGTACGACAATGCTGGGTATATTGAGAATCGTAGTGTGTTGGGTGTGATGTTAAGACGGAAGTATCACTCCAGTCATATGGAGATGATGGTCACATAGGATACGGAACTCGTTCACTTAAATGCTCGAGCTATCGGGATATTATGACTAGGTCATGTATATCCGATTATAGAGACTAGTTACCAGACATCCGATATGTGCTTCATACGGGGCATACACAATTCCAGCCCCAGACCTAGCACGTGATCATCCGATGCTGGATCGACATACACAATACCACATATACTACGCCTGATATAGATCACATATTCCTATAAGGATATTTCTAGAGAATTGGGTAGGCATGGCGCTTTGCTAGAAGCCAACCTTGTCTTGTAAATCGGTATAAACGTAGTACAAGGTACTTACGTGTTCGGATAGTCCGACGACCGTATTTACTGCCAACATATCCGGGGATCTCATGGGTCGCTTCCCGAAGATTCACCGATGATGTATGACTCGCACTTTATTAAACTGGGATTAATTTGATGAGAGAGAAAATTAATCTGGGATTAATTACGGAGATATTTTATCTTGGATAAAATATTAATTAAAGAGAGAGAACGATTAATTTGGAATTAATCGATAAAATAATATATTCGATATATTATGCGAAATTAGTTTTCGATGCAGAATTAAAATTAGATTTTAATTCGGGCGAACGAGTTAATTTAGAATTAATTCGTTAGCGATGTGAATAGTGATTTCGCTAGGCGTAATCGTTTAATTATGTCGCAACGGAAAATTCGTTAATTCAGAATTAGCGAACCCGAGCCCGAGTGTGTTTGCGAGTGCATTCGCATTTCGAATTCGAATGCGGCACGCAAGTCACATCAAGCGTCAAATCGCTAGTCACATCAAGCGTCAAATCACATGTCACTTTGAGTGATATGACAATTTGATTGATTGAGTGAGTGATTAATGTGGTAGTTGAAAAGCATTAATTGCTTTTGCTTTTTGACTTTTTGGAAAATGGAAAAAGGGTTTTGGTATTTGATTTTTTGGTAAATCAAATTTATATAAAACATTTTTTTTCTTTTCTTTCTCTCTCTCCACTTACGGTTTCTAGAAAACCCATCTCTTTCCCTCCTGTTCATTTTTCGGCTTGGAGCCAACTTCTTCTTCTCCATTTTTCTGGTTCTGCCGAACGCATAAGAGAAGAAAGAAAATGTTTTTGTGGCAAAAACATAGTGCTAGCACACCTTGAGTCATCCTAAGGTGATAGGGCAGTGAACACATGAGCATGGAACCATTTTTGAAGCTTGAAGCTTGGAGCTTCAATGGAGTCTTCCATGGCCGATTATTGGAGGAGCCACAAAGACCAAAACCGAGCAGTCCACCAGCCAAGGAAGCCACTGCCAAGCTTCACCAAGAAGCGTTCTTCATCGCATCGCAAGATCCAGTCGATGTGAGTATGTTTCCGCCATTCTCCTTTGTTGTATTCACATGTTTTGTGCTTGCTTTGATGATTCTTGGGACCTAATTAGAAACCAACAATGGTATCAGAGCTTATATCAAGCATGAAATTTTTAGGGTTTAAAATTGGGCAAAATCAATTTGAGAATGATTTGGTTAAATTGATTGATTAAGTATGCTGGATGTTGATTAATTGAAGTTCTACATGATCAATTTCATGAAATTTAATTGGATCAAATTTTCCCCAATTATGGAGGCTTGGCCGAAAATTTAGGACCCTAAATGTTGATGAGCGGAAAATATATCAATATTTACCGCCCCTTTAACTTAATATTTTGTTTAGTTTCTCAGGTTTGATGAACGTTTGGATGTGTTTTAGTTTATTTTGCAGATAAAATAATATCGGGTCTCAATGAAATCATTTAGGATGAAATATAGGTCAAATAAGGGCAATTATTGGACTTGATATATTAATTTTGGAGATTGGAAACTTGAAATGGCGTTTTGACGAAGTGCAGTTTTGGGAATTCCAGTTTTGCGCATCTGTCGTATTTTGGGAATAACTTTTCACTCAGATATCTGATTGAGCTGATTCAAGTTCCAGATTACAGAAGACGCAAAGATCTACAACTTTTAAAGAGAAAATATTTTTTAAATCTTAAGATTTCATGACCGAAATTGATGAACCATCCAGAAGTGTGTGATGTGTAATTATTAAAGTCATTATCAATCATTTTCAAAGCAAAATATAAATTAGTAAATAATTAATAAAAATTATCAAATCAACACCAAACAAGATAAGCAATTAGTGGAGCAATTATGGATTTTGGTGGAGTAATTAGTGGAGAAATTAATAATGGACCACGAGTTGACACGGATCTAATAGACCAACTCATAGCCTATGAACCACGAGTGGACACTATCCTTTCAAAGATAAATTGGTCCGAGGACGATCGTGGTAAGAGGCGTAGGATTAATCTGGATCTTAACCTTTAATTTCTTGTAGAATTTCAGCTAACCAGATATTATCTTCTAAACTCTTCTTCTACTATTTAAGACATTGGGGACAATGTCTAATTTAGGTTTGGGGGAGAGAATTAGTTGATCAGTACCTCATTTTTAGTTTGTGTGTTGTTTTTATTTTTACTCCAAAATTTTTCGAAAAATACAAAAAAAAAATTGAAAATTTTTTAAAAATTACAAAAATATTTTGTTTTTTGTTTTTTGTTTTTTTTTTGTGTGTTTTTATTTTGACTAAAAAGGTGAAATTGGTAAGAGATAGCTGATTAAGAAGTTTTCACTCCTGAGACGTATCTCAAACCTATTTTGAAACAAGTTAATTTTTGTTTATTTCCTTTTAAATTATTTAATTTTTGAATTCTCCTTAACACTGGCTAAAATGAATCTTCATATGTTCAGTTGACAGGTATTATCAACATACATAGAAACATACGGACATGAGCTAAAATTGAAAAGTTTGTAATATTCAGTGCTCTAGTTTAATCGGAGGAAGCATCTCAAAAAGTGATGGAGTAAAAAAAAAAAAAATCCGAGATCCGAGTTATTAATTCTGTAAGGGTGTTTTAACACCTAGTGCCCTAAAACCAACTGGTTTGAGAGTTACTGGCCCAAAGCTCGCTACATGGATCAAAGATGCTACAAAAATATATATATATGAAGTCTGAGTAATTAAGTCCGTAGGGGTGTCTTAACACCTGGTGCCCTAAAGCCAACTGGTTTGGGAACCACCGACCCAACACTCGCTAAATAGATGGAAGGTATTGTATATAAATAAAAAAATAGAATAGAGAAAAAGAAAAAAATTCAGAAAAATGAGAAAAATTATTCCATTGCTACAAAAAGGTGTGAAATCTGATAGAACTTTAGGAAAAAAATATTACTCTCTTATCAACTGCACTTATGACTGTTGTGGGCAAAAATGAGTTGTTTAATATTTGGTTGGCTGTGTATATGAAGAATGGTAAAAATAATCGGAGAATTTACTTATTCGGTAATTTAGAAGGAATAAAACAATTAGTAACTTGAAGTATAAGTTTCACCTAATTAGTCACTAACTTATTTATTCTATTTTCTCTTGTCTTTTTGCTTTTGTGTGCATTAGTTTTATTATCTTTTTACTTTTGTAAAATGTTTGTGGGTATCGTTGCTGTAAGCCCTCACGAGACTATAACTCGTCCATTAGGGACACCTAGGGGTTTAAAGGCTTGTTGCATATGCTAAATGCAACCGTGATCCCTACGAAAGTGGCTTAGTTTAATTTTATTTTTATTTTGTTGTTTTGCTCGAGGACTAGCAAAATGTTAGGTTTGGGGGTGTGATGAGCGGAAAATATATCAATATTTACCGCCCCTTTAACTTAATATTTTGTTTAGTTTCTCGGGTTTGATGAACGTTTTGATGTGTTTTAGTTTATTTTGTAGATAAAATAATATCGGGTCTCAATGAAATCATTTAGGATAAAATATGGGTCAAATAAGGGCAATTATTAGACTTGATATATTAATTTTGGAGGTTGGAAACTTGAAAGGGCGTTTTGACGAAGTACATTTTTGGGAATTCCAATTTTACGCATCTTTCGTATTTTGGGCATAACTCTTTACTCAGATATCAGATTGAGCTAATTCAAGTGCCAGATTAAAGAAGACTCAAAGATCTACAACTTTGAAAGAAAAAATAATTACGAATTCTGAAGAGTTCATGACCGAAATTGATGAACCATCCAGAAGTGTGTGATGTGTAATTATTAAAGTCATTATCAATCATTTTCAAAGAAAAATATAAATTAATAAATAATTAATAAAAATTATCAAATCAACACCAAACAAGATAAGCAATTAGTGGAGCAATTATGGATTTGGTGGAGTAATTAGTGGAGAAATTAATAATGGATTTGGTGGAGAATTTGATGGATGATTTGATATAGGCAAAATTTTGCCTATAAATACCAAGCCATTTCATTTGTAAAATTCATACTTTCTTCTTTGAAATTCCTAATGAATAAATAAGAAGATTGTATCTTGTTTGTTTATTTACAGCTTTCAGTAATTAATTTCTGTTTTCACACTTTCTTTTCTTTACTTTACAGTTTTTACTTTCCGCAATTTACTTTTACGCACAAACCTTTTCTTTCTTTACATTTGCAGTTTTTTTTTCAAGCAATGAGGAGGTAACTCCCCTTTGCTGGGGTAAAAGGTAAAGCTTTTATTATTGCTATCTAGATTAATCTCCCTTAAATATAAAATATAAACTATTTAAAATCTGACTTAATGAGGATACCGCTATATTGGCCTGTTGGAAATTAATTATAAATTAGTTTTAACCTGACTAAGTATGGATACCGCCTGGTTGGTCGGTTGGTAATTAATTATTAATTTGACTTAATCAGGATACCGCCTATATGGCTGGTTGATAATTATCACGCAAAGTTAATATATTATATTAAGGGGATATCTAAAATAGAAGTAATAAAAGTTGATCCTCTAACCCCCATCATTTTCTTTTATTGTACTTTTACTTTATTTAATTTCAGTAATTTACTTTTCAGTAATTTACTTTTCAGCAATTTACTTTTCAGTTTTACTTTTATTTTTTTTACTTTTTACTTTTTACTTTTTACTTTTTACTTTTTACTTTTTTTTTACTTTTCAGTATTTAACTTTCAGAATTTACTTTATGTCTTTTATTTTATTTAAATTTTTACTACCCGTAAATATGTGTCGTAAATAAGCCAGTTATCTGGGGTGTGATGAAATCCAATATCACCGGTTTATAAGGGGTTAAATTATAGTTTGGGTAATATAAAGGTTTATTTATTGAGTCTTAATCTTAATGTTTTTTATTAACTGGCCATTAATAAAATTGAACTGGTAAACTTAAAATGAACTAGACATAGGGATTTTAAGTTTAAGACCTTAGACATCAATAGCCCACGATCTTCCTTGAGGATAGATAACCCTTTAATAGATTTCCTTACAGGATAGGAATTTACCTATCGGGCGGGGGTAGCCATAATTGGAACTTAATCTTAATGAATCCAGGTAATTTGGTTGACATAAACATATGGTTCAATTGGGTTATACTGGATATTTGTAGTTGACCATCGGAAGAGACTTTTACATAATTTAGTGTTCCAGGTTAATAATCAATATTTTATCCAACTATAAGATAACTGTAGGCATGCATTTTTTGCATACCGGCCCGATGATGAGCCTCGAATGGAGGCACTACCTTTTAAGTCATGGAAGTCGCGGAAAACGGTCGTCGAAAAGGGAAAGTCAAGAGTTGACACATTTTGGTTTTGATTCGCTAAGTTCGCTCGGAGTTCGCTTGTTGAATCTTCGTTTTGATGTATATCTTTGGCCCGAAATCACCGCAAACCACTCTAAGCCCACCTAAACACCTAAACCCACATCCAAAGCCCATGAAACCAAAATAAATCAAACACCAAGCCCACCATCCATTAGACCCACGCCCATGACACAAAAATTACCCCTCCTCACACTATTCAAACATGAGTTACCCATCTACCAAACTTACTTTAACCATTCCACCCCACTTTGACAAAATAATAAACAAATAACAAACACATAATTCAAACCCACACCTCACTCATTCAAACCCATATCTCACCCATACCTCACTCATTCACACCCATACCTCACTCATTCAAACCCACACCTCACTCATTCTCACCAATACCTCACTCATTCAAACCCACACCTCACTCATTTAAACCCATACCTCACTCATTCACACACACACCTCCACTATCCCATTTGCCTATATAAACAATCATTTTCCACCTTGGAACCCCTAGCACATATTAAGAGACATCAAGCAAAAAAAATCAAGCATTCACCAAGCATTTTAGGAGAACAAAAACAGCCCCCTCATCTCCCTTAGAAGTGACGCCACTGCTGCCTATTTCCAAGCCATTCACTGCCTCCTTTAAGACTTGAAGTCACGCCCAAGCCCTTCCATTCACTGCCTCTGATCATTTCAAGCATCCATCCAGCCCCCTAATCCTCACATCTTCACGCATAAAGCATCCATTCGGCTTCCCCTCACTGCCCTTGCATTCAACACACAAAACAGTCCCCATTTCAGCCTGTCATCACGCCAAAAACAGTCCAGAAAACACATCCAGGTTAGTCCCCATTTAGCCCCTGGAATTGCACCCCAAATCACCCTAATTTTAGCCCCCAAACCAGTGCACAAACTTCCCTAAACACTCTCCAAAATTCGCCTGAAAACAACAGCTCAAAAGCCCTCAAAACATCCCTAAAGTCACCAAAACAATGAGCAAAAACTGCACTTGCAAACCCTTGAGTAAATCGAGCAAATGGCAGTCCAACGCCTCTCAAAAATCAACCAAATTGACCTCAACCCACTGCCAACCAGTGAGCAGAGTGTGGTGACCTGAACCACAGCGAAACGAAGTGGAAACAGCGGACGAAACAGCGAAACAGTGAGCAAAACGTCGAACCAGTGAACCGGTGAAATCGTGGTGACTTAGCCCTTCCGACGGCCGTAAACGCACCTCCGAAGAACGACACAAAAGGTTAGACCTGAGGGCACCTATTACTAAATTTATTTACATGAAATAATGACTTAGGAAGTTTATTTTATGGTATTTTTGCATGAATAATTAGTTTAGCATGTTGTTTAGATTCTTCACATGAAATAATGACTTAGAAAAATGTGGTTTGGTGATAATTAGCATGTAATTAGTTTAGTAGCATGTTGTTTAGATTTCTTCACATGAATAATGACTTAGGAAGTTTATTTTATGGTATTTTAGCATGTATAATTAGTTTAGCATGTTGTTTAGATTTCTTCACATGAAAAATGACTTAGAAAATGTGTTTTATATGATGATTAGCATGAATAATTAATTTAACATGTCATTTATTATGGTTATGTAAATTAGTAACGTAGAAAAACATGTAACTTACTTTTCCATCGTATGAATATCATTAATTAGTGTATGATGTGATTCCGGGTGAATGGAATATGTGTTCTTTGGTGGTATATTGGATGGAAACCCGGACATAAATTCCATAGCCGAATCCGAATGGACGGTAATATGGTTTGCACTCGGAATACAATGCCCCGTACCATTTGAAAGATTCATATGTTTTATTCCACTCAAACTTGCATTTTAGCATGATTAGACCATTAAATGTTATTTTACTTTAGCAATGACTTAGTTATTTACCTTTTGTATTAGGAATTTAAGTTGTGGTATGTTTAGATTACCATTCTTGTAGCATGTTTGATGTGTGATGTCGAATGTTTTGTCGTAATGAAAAGTTTACTGTGAAGCATGCAAACCTAGAATTTAGACTACTTAGACCAACATGTATGTTGAGTAGACTTGGTTAATATTACACAAATCCATTCATTACAAATGACATAAGTAAGGGACCATTCCGAACCCAACGGTTTGAGGTCTTCCCTTGCGAGGGGTGAGTGCGGCCTTAAATCATTTTCCCGGTTCACACCGGGTGGCGACTCCATTATTCTCCGGTTTAGTCCCCCTTGGGCTACTCCGTACTCCCAACCGGGCCGCGAGCCCGGAACAGCATGCGTCGTCCATTTCTGTGTCCTACAGTCTGGCGACTCCACTGGGGATAGAGAATCGGCCCCGAAATAATGTCTTGTAATGTTTGTGATTTGTGTTTTAATTAATCATGTCTACCGTGGGTTTAAGGAGTTTAATCAAAGGCATTTTGAGGCTAGGTAATGGTTTGGTGTCTTCCTTCATTCACTACCTTTCTAGAAGGAAAAGCTGTGAAGGCACCTAGATAGCCATCTACTCGTAGCCTATTGTGATAGACTAATTTGGAGGACTCGTTGTTTATTCCTGACACTAAGCGATAAGAGCCTAAGAGGCTTGGGTATTTAAGTGAGCCTCGGTCCACCTTCCCTCTGGGGAATCTACAACGGGAAATCCATTTGACAGTCAGTCACACACCATAGCTCATTGGCACGTACCTTAGTGTATAAAAAAGGGTGCGCTCACTTGGTTGCTCGAACCCTGATTGGGAGACCTAGTTGTGGGTCATCCTTCGCTGATGAGAGCCTTTGTCTACACTCTTGTGACCCACCTATAGACCAGAATTGTATGGTTAAAGTAACAATTATTTCCTTGAATATGTGCTTGTGGACCATCCTCATTTGGATGCAGTTGGGCTATTGTAAGAAATGCGAACTTGCTGGCCATTTAAACTGGGGCGAGTTCGTACCTTATGACCATTAGGCCCAAAGCTTCTAAAATGTTGATGGGCCATTCTGTAGAAATCATTGTTTTATGTTTGGCATTATCTTTCTTTTATGCCTGTGTTGGGGAACATTGTCGTTTGGATCCATTTGGATCATTTGTCATGGGATATGGGCTTGTTGGGCCATTTAAACTGGGACAAAGAACGTATTTTATGACGATTGGGCCAAAGGCTTCTAAGTGATTGATGGGCCACTTTGTGATTGTGTTCGGACCATTGCCATTTGGAATTAGTTGGGCTCCTTGCCATGAGATATGTACTCGTTGGGCCATTTAAAC
>SKCR01014381.1:0-128280 GCA_019454045.1 Zanthoxylum bungeanum
ATCTGAAACTCTGATTGATGAACCATCAGCGGCATTAGAACTTGAAGGGGGAGACGAACGCCCGACCATCGAAACCGGCACATGGCGCTCACGCGCGCCTTATGCAGTGGCTCGTGAGTCTTACACGCGCCAGACATAATGTCACCACCGGCTTCGCGAGTCTTACTCCATGCTTTCCCGACCATTCCGAGTAGTAATGGACCTCCAAATCTTGATTTTTATATAATTTATCGTTATATTCAATTTATGTGTGTTATGTATTTCAGAACGTAATTTGCTTTAAAGTATGATTAATTCATTTGCTTAGACTGTTAAATAATTACCTTGTGGTTGGAAGTGAATATCAAATTTAATTAGAGAATATGGTCCTGTAAGATTATATGCGGAAAGCTATTGTAACCCCGAGATTTGGGCTATTAATGTTGAGTTGAATTATGGATGTGTATGTTGTGAGTAAAATATGAATGTAAGTTTGATGATTATGGATTGTATAATGGAAGTCCGTATTATAAACGGAACTCTGTCGAAATTTTGTTAGGATTACGAGAGTGATTGAGTCATATTTCCTTCATATTCTTTCATCTATTCTAGTTATGATTATGTTCCTTATCTAAAATTATTTTGTCTCTTTAGGTGATCGTGATACCATTGACAAAGATAGTTCTGCTGTATAGTTTCATTTCTCTGTATTCAGCTCACCAGGTGCGTGGATAAGCTTGTAACATTAATGTTTTCCAAAGTATATAGTATGTATGTTTTCTTAAATGAATTTTCAAGATAATGCATAAAATGATTTAGTTTTAGAAAGTTTATATTTTGCTATAAAAGAATGGATCGAATATTGATTATGTTGAAATCATGAGTTTGTGATATACGAAATTTGCATGATTTTGAGATATTTGTGCATGTATTTTAAAAATGATTATTATGCTAGGATTCATTTCGTGTATTTATACGTGCCAGATGATTTACAGTGAGACAATGTCTCGTGTTGCCAACGTTGCTCTGGATGTCAGTTATTGTTGTGGGGATGCCCCATGTTGCCAACTTTGTCGTATTGTCACAAGTGTGTATATTGATTAATGAACAACTTTAATTTTACAGAGTATTCTTGTGCCGAATGAGATTTATGAGAAATGTGTGATTTCAAGTAAATGTTTTTTATATATCAGTTTACAGCTTTATGTATTTATTTATATTATGAAAGACTTATTTGATCCGCCTTATTACTTGTTTATCCACGGCACTAAAATGTGATCCATTGCACTAAACGTGAGCTTGCCCATTCCATTAAATTTTACAAGTTAAGAAGATTAGTAGATCTACTTTTTGTCATATGTTGTTGTTTGGGTTTTATAGGAAATATCCGGTAACGCAGTGGAACGCGGAATATCAAAATTTTCAGATTTCAATAATTTTTCTTGGATCAATTAAATAAACTTATATATCTTATTACCCAATACTTAAAAATTGAAATTTAACCCAAGAAATCATATTTCTTGAAAATTATCGTTTGACCACTAAACTTTACATTTTGTTCATTTTAATCCTCAAATTATCAAATATAATTTTGGACGATTCAAAATCAGTTCTAAAATGATTTCCAACATGTCCAACACATCAAAATATAAATTGCAATAAAATCCCCAAATTTTTCACACTTGCCGAGAAGGCCCAATATTTTCCAAGATTTACAATTTGGTCAATTTTTGTTCAAAACAAGTCAAGATCAAATCTAATCAATCCAAAATTTAATATGCATCATATATACATCATAATACATCACATATATGAAAATCCCAAAATTTGGAAAGGGTTAAGAACCCTAATATTACAATTTCTTCAAATTGATAAATTACACCAAATTAAATAAATTCAACATTTTAATTCAATTTTCACAACACCAAACAAGTCTCACAACTTTAAAATAACACAAGAACAATTCTATGTCATCAATGAGTGGCCTAACAATTCTATAATGACAATGTAATTATCAAATCAAAAGAGAGTTTAAGAACTAATTTCATGCTTTCTTTATTCATCAAACATGCAAACACCTTTCAAACAAGTTCCAACCATTTAATTACAAACTAAAACAGTAGAAACAATATCCTAGCAACACATGTTGAAGCTAAGCATGATAGAAATAATTTCTAAGTTGAAAAAGTAAGAAAAACTTACAAAACCCTAAGTTTTGGTGAAGGTTTCTTTGTTGTTCTTCAACTTTTGCTCTTAACTCACTTTGTAATTAACTTTGGTAACTTGAACTTATGAAAGAAAAAAAATAAAGTTGATATATTTTTCATCATATGGCCGAAACCTTAACGAAAAAATATCATGATATTTCAATTTTGTTTCAATTAATTAAATGATAAAGTATTAGTTAACTTGTTTCATTAACTCACTATAACATTTAATGAAATGGAACAAGTATAACCAATCAACCTTAGCCATTTAAAAAGGAAATGATGACTTAAGATATTTATCTCTTTAATTAATTTAATCATATAATATTTATATAATCAAATAATTAAATAAATATATTAAATATATGTATTATATTTACATTAAATTATCAAAATACATATATCAATCATATATGTCAAATATCATAATTTGACATTTAATTAATGTGTATTTAATAAAATTAAATATTAAATATAAATACACATTAATTAGGAAATGACCATTAGGTCTCTTTGCATGTATTTTTCGTTTAGCCGTTAAACGACTTATAAATAATCAGTATTATTCATAAAAGTTGCCATAGTGCTCTATGAGTATATTGTATTAATGAGACTCTCTAAGTTTAGGCATATCGGTCACAAAATTTAATTTCGTGTCTATAATCTATCCACCCATAAATTATGATGAACACAGATAAAATCTATAAACCATACAGGTCGAGGTAATTGCATACGTATAATCTCTCCGTCACAAGTATCCAGATTATTCCAGAGATATAGATATAAACGTCAAATCTCTATTGATATAATCATGTCGACGTTTCTATTAGTAATCTCTTAATAACACTTAAAACTAATTTCTACAGTGTAGCATGGGCCCCTGGATTTAACAGATTGCTAATTCCATATTGAATACATATGCTCTGTACACAAAACCGACGGATCATTTCTTGATACACATATGATATCATGAGCATCAGTCCACACCCAACGAATAGGCGGAGGTCTGATCTAAATAGATCGGTGACGTGACTGCCATTAAAGTATGGAGGATAACTCATATTTCCACAGTGGTATCTCAAGTCAAACAATCACTATGCTCACTCAACCCGAGAAGATTCTTATTGACGTTGGTGTACCATCCATTAAGAATCTTCGGTGAGTCGTTCAGTGTTTATCCGGTATAAACACCTACATGTCTATACGAGTCTCCAAGACTCACGATTCATTGAGAAACCATTGGAATCCAATATTCCAATATACGACATGTACCAGTCTCAACGGGTTTACTTTACTGACCAAGTAGTGTAACCTTTGACCAGGAATTGTCTAAAAATGACAACGTCATGATACAACTCAATGTCAGTTGCGACGCTTTTGCAACAGTATCATAACTAATCATTCTAAGGTCTATTACGTCTTTACCATATATAAGAGGATGTTATATAATAGAAACTATTTATTTTATTCATAATAAAATGTTACATTAGTATTTACATGGAAATACATAATAAAATTGGCGCTCTGAGCACCAACCATAACAGCTGTTTCATCATCATTTTTTTGCCAGTAGAGAAAGATTGTGTCATCAATAGAGTGTCTTTGTTATGTTTTGGGATTAAGGTTCTAGATATGTCTTAATTGTATGGATTGTTATTTGGTTATAGGCACTGAGCCTATATGTGATACTTGGAGTATTTACATTTTATCATGAATATTCTTTTTGAGTTGGATCATGAAGATCCTATATATTTGATGATATTTTGTTCAGTTTAGATCTTACTTTTGTATTTGGAGTATTAGTCCATTTTACAGGGGAAACTCTGTCCATTTCGCGTCTCTGTCTCACCCCTACCCTACCTAAGAGGATGAGTGTGACATGTGAGTAAGTCAAGATTCTTAAAGACTTTGGCCAAAGTCGATCATCTAAGGTGGATCGCATCAGTTGTAAAGAATCATGGACATGTCGATATGAGATGTGTGCCTCGGAAACTTGACGGTGTATTCTATGTTTCCTAGGCACAACTCAAATAGCCTACGACGGATGAATTGATAAACATATGTGATGACATCGATTTGTATACTTTAGAAAGGTCGTTCGTGTTCTTCTGGAATTCGGAGGTGTCTGAATAATGTACATATTAGCTAGGCTTATATGACGAATATGTTTGGACTTAGAGAGTCCTAATATGAAGTGTGCCCGTTGAGTACTTGGGTAGCCGGTTATTTTGATAAAAGATAATATTCGATATTATAATTATCAACTAAGATAATCAAATGTTATTAGATAACATTGATTATTTACTTTGACCTAATTGGATTAATTTAATTAATTTAATATTTATACAATGGGTTTGTCGTAATTTCATAATTATCTCTACCATTTGAGGATATTATGGTAATTGCAAGTATGTAATTATAGGTGTATTTGGCTTGATTTAATTAGATTAAATCAAATTGGAAAACATTAAACTAATCCATTTCTTAATCATTGTCTTGATTTAATTGGATTAAATCAAAGTGGTTGACAATGGAGATTAGACACACCTAATTATACATATTTGGATAAATTAGATTAAACCCATATAAAAATTGATTAGAACTTTTATTAATTAAAAATTTCCTAAGTTTTGCTATAAATAGCAAGCTTGAGCAAATTTTTTAATCAAGCTTGAGAAAGCTAAATACAAGTAAGAATTAGAGAAGTGTTTAGAGAAGTTTTGTGAGATTTCTACAACATTTCAATTAGAAGAAATCAAGATTGGATCTTGGAGTGAAGCTTGCTAGCATTGAATTCAAGATTGGATCTTAGAGTCAAGCTTGCTAACTTTGGATTTTCTCCACAATGTTTCAACAAGGAGAAGTAAATTGGATCTTTGAATCAACCTTGCTAGTTAAGTTTGATCTTCTCCAAAAGCTATGTTTTTCATTAGTGAGACATATGGTGATGAATTATGTATTAGATACATAATGTTGAAATTAGGCTAATTAATTGTGTTAGAATACTTTGGAAGTATAAACACAATATGCTTGTAATTGGGTCAAATTATTTATGTTAGACATAGACATAAAATTAGAGTTTGGAACTCTAGATGAAAACTTAGATCTGTGGCTACCATTCTAGAATCAATTGACCACCTTTGGGTGACCAAAAATTGTTAATAAGTCACTTCATTATGGGATTCTAATTTGGTTTGTGTTTTGGATTTAAAATTTACACAAGTAAGTATTTAGAATAAATTTATGTTTTTGTAAAAATATTTGATATTTTGAAAAACTTGATTTTTATTCTATAACATGTGTTGATGTTGGTTTTGATGTTAAAAATTAATTTTGGGTGTTTTGAAAATATTTAGGGAAGGTTGAAAGAATTTAGATTAGAAGACCATATTCCCTTCAGCTCTCTGTTTCCAGAGAGCTGAAGGAGTTTAAAAAAATGAAATTAAAAAATTTTATTTCAGTGCTCAGTGCGCGTGCGCGTCATGCACATGAGCGTAAAATTTTATTTGTCACCGTTTTTTAGTTTCTGGATTCCGATTCAGCCCCGATTTTTTCCTATACACTCGTGATGGAATATAATATTTCATTAAATTATTTAAAATTATGCCCATACTTGATATCCATGGGTTAGTTCCACTTCCACTGCGCGGTGCTCCGATCCGACCCTAGGGTTCCACATCCGACCCAATAGAGGGTATTTCTGAGATCCAAGTAATGGAATTCTTAAAAAGAGATGCTCTCGTCCCTCGTCCTTATCCTGGTATTCATGTCCTTAAGAAGGTTGAATTAGGCTTTGATATGTATGTTTTTACTGAAATTGTTTAGTCTATCATTTTACCTCGCAAATGCCACATTGTTTCTGTCAACCTCTCGATATCTAGATTATTGGTTCTTTAGGGATTGGCATTCCCTTAGGTATATGATATCTTATTTGTCAATACATGCAAATCGCCCAATCTTATCCCCAGCAGAGTCTTCCATATGGCTCTCTAATCACCCAGATCCTTCAAAAACATCATGTACTGATCGCTATTAAAGGAGCCATCCTTCGTCGTTCCTCCTCGCCAGCGAATCACTTTGGCCACGTTTCATGCCAAAAAAATTGGAGAAAGTCAACAGAATTTTACGTATGAAGACAAAAGACAAAGCTCCTGAAGCCTCTAGCTCCAAATGACCGATGACAATAGGTATTGATGATATTGATGAGGAAGATGAAATCGAGGTAGTTGAAACAACGTCACCATCAAGTTCTAGGCCATCTGCGGACGAGCAACACAATCTCATCATGGCTAGACTTGATTCCCTCTCAAATAGCATATACACTCTCTCCACAAACCTTTCCACCTCTATCATTTCCCTTAGCAATCTTGTGGAGCAGAGGTTCAATACTTAGAAATAGAGCCTTGACGATCAGAGACATCGCTTAGAGTCGTTGGAGAAGAAGATCGACACTCTTACTGGGGATCTTTAGTTTGACTTTGGCCTACATATTTTAGATATACATGTATTTTTTTTTTTATGTATTTTGATTGTATATGTGAATGTTAATGGATATTAATAATTATGATTATTTTTCCATATATATATAGTTACTCTTTTTGCAATAAAATGCATGGAAGTTATTGATTTCAATGACTATTTGCACAAGCTTATTAACATTATTAAAATACTATGTGTGCATGTTTATAACCTTTTTGATATGTTTTATACACATATATTATTTGGTATCTCAAAGAACTAAATTTTTGCTTCTCCATTCTTTTTTATAATATCAAAGAGGGAGAAACCATAGGAATGAGATTTAAAAACTTGTATCCCTCACCCTTCTATTAAAAGAGAGAAAATTTATACTAATGTGTTTGTCTAAGTTTTATAGAGCTATATTGAAGACAATCACATATTGAGGGGGAGCAAAATCGTCAATACATTTGGAACTCTCAAAGCTCACAAGTTTTAAAGGTTGCCATCATCAAAAAGAGGGAGATTGTTAGCGTTAGATTCACAAGATGAATTTTGATGATGCAACACTAGAAGACTTCGATGCACATTTGTGAATATTACAAATTGATGTCGAAACACATTAGTCATGAAAAGCAAATGAATGTAAAGACTAGCGCATATTGAAGAAATTCTTGTATAGTCTTAGCTTATGGCTCTGTTTGTAAAAAGAGTTGTTTATTTAAGTCTCTAAGTTCGTATGACATATGCACATTCATTTAGATGCATTGGGGTCATGTGCAAAATGCTTTTAATCTTCAAATCTTGACATTTTCGCACTGAGACTAGCATACCGGTCCCCACACCAGAATATTGATGCCTGGTCACTCTAGAGTTTGCATAGCTACTAGAATCGACATATAGCATACTGGTCTTCATACCGGTATTCATACTGGTAGACCTTCATATCTTACATGATCTCGAAAATCGGCATGTACCATACCGGTCCCCATATCGGTAAGCACACCGGCATACCAGAATCTAAATCGATCAGTAATTTGGTATAGCGCTTGAATCTTCAACGTTAGTATAATCATTATACTTTGGCAGGCCGACATATTGACCTCTGCAGACCAGGATATCGGTCTCAAATAGATCATTTGGAGCAGTTTATACCTTCATTATATATTGAGCCTCAAATTCATTTTTTGCAACAGTTCTTACACCTTAAAACATTTTATTATAAGGAAAAAACAGAGAGTTTACAAAACCTTCATCATTATACACTCTCATATTCAAGCTCACACACTACACCTTCATATCATTAATATTGAGCTTAGATTTCTTAGGTTAACAACTCACACTAAGTCTTCATTATCTTTGTGAGTGACCAAGTTGTTCATTAAATCTTCATTATCAAACACTCGAGGTTATAAAATCCCTTTGTTAGTGTGTATACTCAAAAGGGTAAATTGTAAAGGTTTGTGAGTGAACCTATGAACAAAACTCATTGTAAAGGTTTTAAGTGTGGACCTATGGATAAAACTCTTGTGTAAATGTTTAGAGTGAACCTAGGAGACAAAACTCTTGGTTGTGAGTGAGCCACGGAAAACTCGGTGTAAGTTGTAGATTCAACTTAGTGGAAATCTTCAAGTGCGGCTTGGGGGATTAGACGTAGGAATTAATTGGCCGAACTACTATAAATCACCGGTGTCAATTTCTATAACTCTAACGCTTTATTTTATCGCAAGCTTTATATTAATTTTCCATATTATTTAGCATAGCTTGAGAAATTGATTAATAAACTTAACTGGTAAAGCTACAAGCTTAGTAGCATAAAATCGGGAAGAATTTTTAATTCTGAATATTTAGGCCATTACATAATTCACCCCCTCTTGGGTATATTGTGTTGATTGTTGTGTGCTTGTAGGTAATTTCAATTATTCCATATGTAGTTCTTGTTTATTCAAACTTTATAAGTACATAAATAGTTTAGCGAAAATAAGGAAAATAAAATATCACAATATCTATTAAAATGTTGATTGTATAGACATAATTCAATGTTTATATTGACTAATTTCATCTACATCTATAGACTAATAATAGATTGGGATTTAGACTAAAAAAACTAGGGCTAATGGAATTTATTAGCGATATATTCGTGAGATGGATTTTGATGATGCAACACTAGTAAACTTCGACGCGCATTAGCGGACATTACAAAAAGTAATCAAAGCACAATGGTAATGAAGAACAATAATTGTGAAGACTAGTGCCAATTAAAGAATATCTTATGTGGTCTTAACTTATGGCTCTCTTTGTAAAATGAGTTGATAATTTAAGTATATAAACTCATAGGAAATATGCATATTCATATAAATGCAGTAGGGTCATGTGAAAATGGTTTTAATCTTCAAATCCTGACATTTTGGAACTAAGACTAGCATATCGGTCCCCCACACCGACATATCGGTGCCCCTGCTTTGTTTTGAGCTGTTTTGCATCACCTCTAGAACCAGACTACAACATACCGGTATCATATACCGGTTATTCTGGGGTTTGTAGAGTTACTAGAACCGGTCTAGAGCATACCAACATTCATACCGACCACCTTCGTATTTTACATGATCTCAGAAACCTACATGACCCATACCGGTATCTATACAGGTCAGTAATCTGGTCTTGTTTGTGCTTACCGGTCTCAAATAATAATATTTTATAGTCGTTGTAATGGCAGACCGGCATACCGGCCTCAGCGCAAACATTAGAGACTGCTTTCATTTTCACTATAAATTGAGTCCCTATGTCATTTTTGCCCAACTCTTGAACCTTCATATAATTTCTTCTAAGGCAAAAACAGAGAGTTTACAAAATCTTCTTATTCATATACTCTCATATGCAAGCTCACACAATACACCTCAATATCATTTGTAGTGAGCTTAGATTCTCACACCTAAATATTCTTGAAATTTGTGAGTGCCCAAGTTGTACTTTTAACTTCTATATTTCAAACACTTGAAGTTGGGAAATCCATTTGTGAGTGGGTATACGCAAAAGAGTGATTTGTAAAAGTTTTGTGAGTAAGCTTATAGACAAAACTCATTGTAAATGTTTAAAGAGTGAGCCTATATGATAAAACTCTTGGCTACGAGTGAGCCACAAAAAACTCGGTGTAAAGTGTGAATTCACTTTTACATAGTGGAAATCTTCAAGCTCGACTTGAGGGAGTGCACGTAGGCAAAGAGTTTGTTGAACCATTATAAATCACCGGTGTCATTTTCTTTATCCCTTAACTTTTAATGATCACAATTTTATTTTTATATTTGCATATTAATTAGAAACTTAAAATTAGGTGATATATTGTGATTGAGAAAATTGACATAAGCTTAATTTGTAAAGCTACTAACTTAGTAGCTTAGAATCGGCAATGATTTTTATTTCCGCAATATTGGTCGTTATCCAATTCACTCCCTCTTGGATATATAAAATTATTGTTTGTGTGCGCTTGTAGGTAATTCCAGAATTTTCATGTGGGTTTTTAGAAAAGCTATTAGATCATAGGCCATTTCATAACAAGAATGTCGTGTTTATGAGCGGGGCTAGAGCTTGAAATTTGGGGACCATAAGTTATAAAAGTAAATTTTTAGAGTCTAAAATCTAAAAAGAGATATTAAGTTAGGGTAAGATGTTAAACTTTTAAAGTAACAGCGGCCAAATCATAAAAATTATTTTTAAGTTATAGTTACAATATATATTGGGCGGAACTATATATGTAAAGGATGGATGGACTATCTTGGCTTCTCCAGACCACATATTTCAGCATGTTGGATTGACTTAGAGATGTGTTTTTAATCGTTCTCATAATTTTTCTTTAGTTTTTTTTTTATAACTTTTAAGTTTCAAGTTTATATATATAGTGGTTTTTTATTGCGAACATCTGCATGAAACTTGTACCAATATCTTACGGTGCATCCGCGTGAAAAAAATCATGTGGACACTCACACTTAATAATTTATAAATGCACAACGTCTTATTATAAATTGATGTAGTTACTAATTATATTGGGGGATCATATAGGACTTGGATTCAGTGCTGATTTTTTTTAAAATTATTATTGATAGACATAGTTGTGTAATTATAATTTATATACAATTGAATCTTAACTGTCTATTATTATAAATGCACATGAGATAATAGATTATAAAAAGATAAATACAAAAAAAAAATCATCACTAAATTTAAATTCGATCATGTAATGCTCATTTGACACGTCATCTATTCTAATGTTAGTTAATTAGAATATTGTAACACTCTACCAGAGGCAAGGTGCTACCGGCAGGAGACAGGATTAACCTATCTCCATAAGCCTCCAAATTTATAAAAATCGGACATGATGTATCCTAAAACTGCACAACCTGGATCACAGTCCAACATTAGAAAGAAACCTGAAATAGACATCACATATCAAAAGGACCTCAAGTCTACGTAAAACCCATCAAAATTAAAATCAACACTCAAGGGCTCCGTCCCCACAACATCATTTAGAACTTTTACTTAATAAATATAAACAACGTGCTCAGCATGACAAATAACATACTAATCGCAAATCCTAAACCTCTAGAACTTTTCACAGGACACATGTGAGGGTGATTGCCACTTGGGTGATCTGCGTCTCGAACATGACTTCCAAAGTTGTTATGGTTGACCAATCTGGAAGCCAACCTGCAAAACTTGAAAATTGGTTTGATGTGAGATATAAAACTTGATAAGTAACCATGCTAGTACTACAAACAGAACATACAAGTCAAGCATATCATAAATATTTCAGAATAACCAAATTGTTACGAATTCAGAATTATCAATTTTTTATTATTCTTTATATATGTCAAATCCTCATATTTATATATTTACATGTTGTCAATATAATGGCCAGACATTCAAAGCACACAAATCATATATTTGAATATTACAGAGTATGTCATATAACATCGAAACCATTTCAATCACATGAAATATGAAATCATATATTTATATTTTATCACGAGTAAACTTCTTTGAAATATCATCAAATCGGTAAATCAAATAAACTTTCTTCTATTCAGTTACAAACTATCTTCAATACAAAAACAAACTTATTTCAATACCAAAATAATCTTTCTTCAATTTCGATGGCATACAATAACTTAACATGCGTGATTCATATGCATTCATACATATCATATCTCACTTATCTTATATTCATGCCAATATAATTTTAGAATTCTTACACATATACGTACATATGATAACAACTTATCAAACACACTTTACAACATCTTATACTCATATTGGTTTTCAAATCATTCATTCATTCCACATGAACATACACAGTTCATATATAACACAGAATCTATCATACATACACATACACTCAGACATATATACAATCATCAAGCAACCGACAATGAAACATACATAACCGTCAATACATAAAAGAACACATAACTCAAACAACACATACATATGTGCATGCTTATACAAAAAAATGCTCGTACAAGACTCATTACCTATTTTAGAATAGGTATGAGATGAATGTCGTCCCGACGGATCCCTAACCAGCTCGACTACTACACCACGAGAACATCAATCAATTAAACATACACACATATCACGTAACACAAACTCATCGCATGATTTCTCATACACAAGCACATACATGACAAAGACATCTGAATCCTCATCCAAATATTCATTTACATATATATATATTTCAAATATATGAATATACATTACTATAAACTCAAATGCTAAATCCTTAACCGTCTCATATCTTTCATTACCGCTCAAACACCCTTAGTTTCAAGTTTTCCATATAGTAACCTCTGATAGAGAAACTTATCAATTATACTTGTCCATTCAGGAAGAACTTGACTTATATCAATTTCTTTTCATAATTATCCAATCCAAACTTTATACCGAAAATCACATGTTTGAGTCAATAACAAACTTATCCACAAAAACGCACACATACATATGATGATACAAACTCTGAAGTCATAACTTATTCCCTTTGACAGATCTTTTATACCCAAATCATATATATCCTATCATCTCATACACAAACAAATACACATTTATATACTTATACATATACATATCATTATATGTTCACACACTTACGTACATAACATATGCATATAAACATTGAGGTAATCATAGGCTTGAACTTCATTCTCAAACTACCGCTTAACTATCATCGTTCTATCCTAAACAAATCAATAACCTTTATACAATTAAACACAAATCAATAATTCAAGCTCTCATCACATGAGTTACTTACCTGGCTTCGCGAGCGCTCCAAGTCCTAGTCAAATCTGTCAAAACAAATGGCGAAATTGTTAGGGTTGGTGCTCGGAGTGCCAATCTGGATCGTATTTATGTCCGATTCATGAATACGAATAATTCATCTTTCCATAATATTACTTATTTATGGTAGTACTTCTTGCTTTTATATACATATTTGATCTAATTACGATTAAATTGAAACTAAATATGATTTAGTGATATGTATATATTAGACAAAGACCCGATAATATATAATATAGTGCGCAGTTATAAAGTAGTTTATAATTGACATTGGGAAGTGTCACTACTAGAAGTATATTATCAAATAAAGTTCCTGATCAAGATTTACTAACACGGGTCAGTTAGTAAAATCCGCTGAGACCAGTACACGTCGTATATCAAGACTTGGTCCGATGATTTATCCCAATGAACCATGAGTCTGGGGAGACTCGTATAGACGTGTAGGTGTTTATATTGGATAAACACTGAACGACTCACCGAAGATTTCCTAATAGATGGTACACCAACGTCAATAGAAATCTTCTCGGGTCAAGTGAGCATAGTGGTCCTTTGACTTGAGATACCACTGTGGATGTATGATGTATCCTCCACACTTTGATGGCAGTCACGTCACCGATCTATTTAGATCTGAGCTCCGCTTGTTCGTTGGGTGTGGACTGATCATCAGGATATCCTGTGCGTATCAAGATTGGATCTGTCAGTTCCGTGTACAGAGCATATGTATTCAATATGGAATTAACAATCTGTTAAATCCATGGGCCATGGTACACTGTAGAAGTAAGTTCTAAGTGTTATTAAGAGATTTCTAATATAATCATCGACGCGATTATACCTATAGAGATTTGACGTTTTTATCTATATCTCTGGAATAATCTGGATACCTGTGACAGAAGGATTATACGTGGCGATGACCTCAACCTGTATGGTTCAGAGAGTTTATCTGTGTTCGTCATAATTTACGGGTAGTTAGATTATGGACACAAAATTAGATTTCGTGACGGATATGCCTGAACCTAGAGAGTCTCACTACTGAAACATACTCGTAGAGCACTAGAGCAACTATTATAAATAATATTGATTATTTATAAATTGTTTAACAGTTAAACGAAAAGATACATGCTTAAAGATTTATCCGGTCATTTCTTAGTTAATGTGTATTGAATTTAATACATGATTTTATTAAATACACATTAATTATTTGGTCTAATAAAGTATTTGACACATGTTCCAAATATATGTATTATGTAATATTTAAAGTAAATTTTATACATGTATTTAGATATTTGTATTAAGTAATTATCTAATTATTTAATTGTTAAATAATTAGAATAATTAAACACATTTATCTTTATCATCATTATGCTTCTAAATGGAAAAATGTGATTGGTGCACATGTATATTTACTTTATGGAAATGGTGTTCAAGTTAAATTTTGCTACCTTTTAATTTGACTAAACAATTGCAAAAATTATCTTTCTTTTTTTAGTATTTTCGAAATTTGCAACCCTAAGTATATAAGGGTTTCATTTTTCATTTGCTTTATCATTCTAAGCTTTCAAAACATAAAAAATATAAGAGACTTGAGAGGAAAAAGAAGAGAAACCAAGAAGAAAGTGAAGAAAACTTGCAAATTAGTAAGTAAATTCAACTTTTCTTTAAAAGGAAAAATATTTCTTTTGTTCTTGGCTACAACATATGTTGTTCTCTTGTTTCTCTACTCTCTTTTTATTTGTGTTATGAAGTTTGGAAGGTTGAATGAAAGATGTATGCATGTATATGAACAAAGTTTGCTTATTAATGGTTAATAAGCACACTTTTGGTCATTATATGATTTGGTTGCCATTCTAGAGTTGCTTAGTCACTCATAAATGACCTAGAATTATTATTTAGTTGTTTCATAGTGGTGAGACTTGTTTGGTGTGGTAATGAATTAATTAAAGTATTGAATTTGTTTAATTTGGTGTAATTTTATCAATTTATGGAAATTATAAAATTAGGGTTCATAACCCTTTCCAAATTTGGGACTTTTCATATATGTGTTGTAATTTGATTTATATATGATGTATATTAAATTTGGGATTGATTGGATTTGATCTTGACATGTCTTGAACTAAAAATGACCAAATTATAAATCCTGAAAAATTAAGGGACCTCTCGGCAATTTGGGAAAATTTATTTTCTTGAATTTTAATTTATATTTTCATGTATAAGACATGTATAAATCATTTTGGTAGTGATTTGGAATCACCTAATTATGTATTTGACAAATTAGGACTAAAATGATCAAAATGTAAAGTTTAGGGGCATTTCCGTAATTACTGAAAAATCTGGAAAATTTTGCAGATTTATGTTTTAATGTATATTTGATGTACAAATCATTTTGGTTGTGATTGGAAATCACTTAAACTTGTTTTGAACAACTTAGGACTAAAATGATTAAAATGGAAAGTTTTGGAGTTTTATGATAATTTATTGAAATTATGATTTATGGGTTAAAGATTTATGTTTTTTGAGTATTGAGTGATTAAAATAAATAAGTTTATTTTAATTATCCATGAAAAATTAAAGAAATGAGAAAATTTGATTTTCCCGCATTCCGCTGCGTAACCCGGATATTTTGCCCAAAACCCCAACAATATACCGTTAGAATTGCGACTTACGATATTATCGACTTAACTAGGATAAAATTTCGGATCTTTCCGAGACAACCAAATCAAGTTCGATTTCAATGTTTTCAGTTCCATTACTCTTAAGACACAATTACAAACTAATTCATACACCCGTTAACTTAAATCTTCGATTTACGCGTTTTTAAAAAATCTTCCGAAAAAGTTTCCACAAATACTACGGAAGGATCCCAAACCATCCGAACCTACCCAGATTTATCCAAATATTTTTGTAATATCATATATAACTCATAACTATCATTACAATCAAAACACATCATTATACGTAAAAATCCAATTTTATTGGAAACTTACATAATCTATTAGATCGATCCAATTCGTTCCGTTTTCACTCGAATTCTACCAAATACACATATTCAATATATTCATATTAAAACAATTCAATTTATATCATTACGCTACTCTACGAAGCTATTGGAAACATCAGAACATTTAACGGTAACTTGAAATTTGCAGGTTTTTACCATGAGGTCTTACCGAGATTTTGAGGGCATAGACAGACTCCAAACGATCCCATGAACGAGTCTGAATCAATGAAATTTCGATCGGAGTTACTGTTCACTCGTGGGCCACTATTCACCGAAGCTTTCTCTCTCGTTTCGCATTCAACTGTGCATGGAATAAAAAACCCGTCACCGCCAACTTGTAGTCCGAGATCTTCAATTTGGTGGGTGACTTGGGCCGTGAAACAAACCGACGAGCCGGGATTAGGATACCCATAACTCGCGCGGCATTCTAGGCTACCACCGCCACCACATGGCGGAGGGGTGTCGGCCAGCGCGACCAGCAATTCACAAACGCGTGTTTGGGAGATAGGAGGGCCGGGTGAGTGTTTTGGTGAGGTTATGTCCATTTCGCAATTCCAACAAACCTCAAGGTATTTATATAAAAGTATCGAAAAATGGTCAACACAAAAGTTGTTCAAATTTCGAAAAATGGTCAACATAAAAGTTGTTCAAATTTTGAAAAATGGTCAACACAAAAGTTGTTCGTCTAGGAAAAACGAGTCCAATGATTCGATAATTAGCTCAATCGGAGTTTGTTTGTTATTTTTATAGCCGAAATAAGAAACTTTTACGCGTATAACGATATAAACATGAATCGCGTAATCGGTTCTCGAAACCACGCGTTTTCCAACATGACGAAGCTTCACTTTAAAACGTTTCGACGTCTTTTCCAACCATATACTCTTATTTTCGAATACCATCACATTCCAAATCCTTAATTTTATTTCGGAAACCTTCCAACACTGTTCCGAAAACTCGGGATATTACAAACATACAGAAAAAAGATGTTTTTGTTGTATTATAGAGAAGAAAATAAAAATCTTTACTTCAGATGAGGTTCCAATTACTAAAGAACTTAACCAATTAGGTTAAAACTTACTTTATATGGAGAATGATCCCATCATGAACATGGGAGTTTCAAGTGCAAGGAAAGTGGGGATTGGGAGGCTTAAATTTAGATAAGACTCATAGAGGACAAAGTATATAAGAATCGATTATTGAGGGGGACTTGTTTAAAGAGAGTTCATGCGTAAAAGATAAGAAATTTCCATATTAAGTATAAATGGCTTTTATAATGGGGTAAGATGCCTTTGTCACTTAACCATTCTTGGATGTAAATGCCAAGACTCTTCATGTGGTGGCTCTTGGTAGATATCAAAGCTGGCATTTGCACTCAATTATTATTGTTCACAGGATACATTCCTATTATTCAATTTGTGCACGAGGAACTGGTTGAAATTAAGGCAATTCTATTCAAAGAATTATCCAATAAAGCACGCGTATGAAAACTTTTAATATACGCCGAATTTATTAGTAAAATATTATTTTCTTTAACAGTTTAAAAGATTGGGCCAACGATAAGCCCATCAAGATCATATTCTTGACGAGGTGGCCTAACTACGAATCTCATCTTAAAATATATCTTATTAGTTAATAATATTTATTTCTTATAAAGATATTACCCGCATCATTTTCAAATAAGATACGATATTAATTACATGAGTATACAGTCCTTACAAGCGGCATGGCGTGCATATTTGACTCAATTCTATCAAGTCATTTTGGTAGTGACATTAGATTTAGAGGTATGAAAACTTGTTAAGCAAAATCTTGGTAGACGTGAAGCAGTTACCATCATAGATGCTGTTTTGAATTTGACCTCAACTTAAAACATTAAACAACCATTGGAGTATTTTTTTGATTTTCACTTGCATGCCCACTATAAAAAGTCAATGAAACTCGTGTGACTTCAGCATACAATTTAGTTTAGATTTTCTCATGTTTCCAGCAAATTAAGGAGTTACAAATGTTTCGGTGTCCGTGAACTTTGGGTAAAGTTTGGTAAGTAATTGGGAATTAGATTTTTTTTCCAACGATAGATCTGAGAAAAAAAATTTAACAATGTGACGGGCTGTTGTCATTCACAATCACACACAGCTATTATATATATATATAAATATATAGTATATTTTTGGAGATTTATCCGAACTAAGTTTGAAAATATGTTTCCCAAATATTTGCTGGTGAGGACTGTGGAGTTAACCAAATGGTTAGACTCAAGTTTTTTGGGGCGCCACTTTTTGAATCGGAATATATTTTCTATAGATAGGGATTGTAAAATTATTTGGATTCGGCATAAATATGTAAAGATCCAGAAGATTTGGTCTTAGAAATATTTTAATCCGTATTTCTATGGATCCGGATTTACATTTTAATGACCCGCATGGATTCAGATAAAAATCTGAATCCAGATTCAAGTGATATCAAAATTTAAATGTCCGAATCTAGAGATAAAATAAAAATAGTTTTATTATATTTTTAAAGATTATTTTAGATAGATTTTGAATTATATATGTTATTTTTGATGTTAAACATATATTGTTTAATTATGACTATTGTTTTATCTTATTTCGGTAATTTAAAAATAAAAATTGTATTTTTTTAGATCCGAATATTTGATATCCCATATTGCTAATACCCACATTTGGATTTGCATATTTTGTATTTTCTCATCCCTATTTATAGCTTTGTGGGTGGATATTGTTTGATTGGGCCAAAATATCTACTTTGAGTTATATAATAGGTCCAATTTAAATAGGAACTCGATTAAAACAAGGAAAAAAAGTGTCGTAAGAATTTTAAAAAAGTGCCTGGAGCTGGAGATGACAATCAGTTAGAATGTGTTAGAATTTTTTAATATCGATCTCATATTTATTATGGATTTAAAATAATTTTTCAGACCAAACGGTTTAAAATCTCAAATATCATTTAGGATTCAATATTTTTTAAATAAAAAATAAAAATTATCTTGAATCTCAAATCTCGACTTAAATTTTTATTCAGAATAAAAAAAAAAAAAATCATATCCAATAATACGTGATCCCAAATTGTAATCAAAATTTAAGATTTTCTGCATCTATTAATACATGGCTATGAACCATTGTGTTGGGCTCGAATCTATTTTCTTGTGTGGTACTGACACTTCCTATTATAGTGGTGTTGCTATTTAGCAGTGTAAAAAAATGATGAGAATATTTTGAAATTTTAAAATATTATTTAAAAGATTAATGACCTCGATCAAAAGAATATAATTGTCATTTTTAAGAGGTGATTAATGATTTAATTTAATAAATGTATTTGTTATTTGTATGAGATAAATGAACTTAATATAATGAATGTTTTTGTCCTTTTTAAGAGTTGAATGAACTTGATCTAATAAATATATGTGTCATTTCTAACAGGCGAATGAATTTGATTTAATAAATTTATTTGTCATTTTTAAGTAAATGAATTTGTTAATGTAATTAGTTATTTGAGTTGAATTTGTTATCGAGACACTTTTTATTTTAGAAAAAATAAAGGAAATTTTCTCTCATCTTCATTTTATTATTTCTTTTTCTTCTCATTATTTATGCAATATTTATCTCATGTATTTTATAATGTAGTCCCCAATGGGCATGACTTGGTGGTGTAGGGCTCAAGGTCTCACCTTGAGGTTCTGGATTTAAATTCAAGGAGTGCGTTTCTTGTAAAAGCCTATAACAGCCAGATGATTTCCAACGATTTCAAACACACAAAAAAAAAAAAAAAAAAAAAAAAAAAAAAAAAAAAAAAAAAAAGGTACTCATCTAACTACATATGAGAAGTGGAGGAAATTTATTTTCCATTAACAAGTCTTTCATAAAACATGGGCTTTGGCGAATTTAGAGTTCTTATTGTTTAACTAATTAGATAAAGTTACTGATGATCTATTGGACACACTGGTAATTAAGTAACAGATCAATGGTTTATTGAGAGAGAGAGAGCAATAAATAGTG
This sequence comes from Zanthoxylum bungeanum, assembly GCA_019454045.1. Lineage (NCBI taxonomy): Eukaryota > Viridiplantae > Streptophyta > Magnoliopsida > Sapindales > Rutaceae > Zanthoxylum > Zanthoxylum bungeanum. The sequence continues at coordinate 19,980 of SKCR01014381.1, forward strand.
CTTTCATTATTATAAATAGTTTATTAAGTAACAGATCATCATCCCAATATTTCCAAGTTAAATATGATCAAGTCATTTTCAGTGGAACAAAGTGTATATATTATAAAAAAATTAAAAAAAATAAAATTCAGTATAAACTTCTATTTAAATAAGAATTTATTAATCTTTCAAAAAAGAAAAAGAACTTGTTAATATAATAAAAATAAAATATTTCAAAATGAAATTTTTCGATAATATACTAATTATTTCAACTTCCTATATAATTGGCGCAACTGACTACCTAGTACAATCATATCATAATCAGCTACTTGTTAAAAAAACTCAGTACTTAGGATCCCATTTGCTTTCAATTTCCAATCAACTAAAAAATATCTACATAAACAACATTTATAATCAAATTCATAAACCCTAACATAATATAAGCATTACAATAAATTTTTTACATTATATAATATTAGTTGAAATTCAAGAAAAAAACTAAAAAATAAACTAAAATTCTCAAAAAAAAAAAAAACAAAAACAAAAACAAAAACAAAAATCAGTTACAGAAGAATTGAAAAGTGAGTTTTTGTATCAAAGATTGAAAAAAAATATATATAATTGTAAGCAAAGATTTTGAGTTTTTTTGATTTTGAAATTCAAAAATTTATGAGGAGAAGAGTCACAGAATTGAGAAGAGAAGACGTGACCACTATTAGTTCAGGTTAGGATATAAGAGATACATACATCTTAACAAATATTTAGTTTCTATTATAACTAATATTGGTCCTGCACTTTGTGTGGATTGAGTGTATGTATGTATGTATGTATGTATGTATGTATGTATGTATGTATGTATGTATGTATGCATGTGTATATATATACACACAAACAATCTCTCATTAATTGTGAATTTGTTTGGTTTTGGGGACCAAATACAAACTTAGCAAGAGTCAAGAAAATACACAACAAACAAAGGATTTAACGTTGTTCGGTGGAATGGATTCAACCTACGTCCACGCACATAAAAAAATGAAGATTTTATTATGTGGTCGGGTTGGACCGACCTCTTTTCACAAGTGCTCGGATTGGACCGACCCACCCTTGTTCTATTTTATAAGCTTTCTCTTTTCTCTCCTTTGAAGTATTCACTGAGTGCTTTTCTAACTCTTACAATGAACTCCCAAGCCCTTTTATATACTAGGGCAAATTACACTATTACAATGTCTTCGTGACGTCGGCCACGTGAGTCTGCTATCAATGCCAACGCTCTCTTCCTCAACTGTTTTGCCGAAAGTAACTTTGCCATCTGACATCTCTTCGAACCAAGCTACTATATACACTGCTACACGTTATCTAGTGTCAGAAGATTAAATAGCCACATACTCCTATCACATCAGACCTTTTTAGAGAATGCGCATCCCCATACCATTCAATCGGCGTCTGTCCGAACATTCCACTACCATTCGCGCTCCTGATGAATTACCTCACTTCACCTCCCCTGGCCCTATTGCTCCTCAGGTCAGACAACCCATACGAACTGATCCCGACTCCCTTTGTTCCCCAGGCTTCCGAAGACGGGAATCCCCTTCATACCATTATTGTATTACTAAGGGTCCTCAGGCCGAGAAATAACCATCAACATTTGTCCCCTAGTTTTCGGTATCAACGAGTTGATGAGTTGGTGCCAAAAACTATACTTGTGATATGATTGCAGACTGGCTCTGGGTCGGCATCTGGTCGCCAGATTATCATAAAATCCTCGGCTTCAAACTGGTCGGTCTTGTAACTACCATGTGCATGTTGGGGCTTTGGGCGAAGGGCGCGGCGGAAGCGCGGTTCGGGCGAAATCGTAATTTTAAAACTTTTTAAATTACCGAATAAATTATTCAATATCCAATATAAATAATTTATTCATATTTCACCTAAAAATGTTTATTCGATATCAAAAAACGACATAAACAACTAAAAAATATCGCGAAACTTTTACGAAAATGTTTTTCCGTAAAATGACGCAAAACGCGTTTTTGACCGAACCGACCACCCAACACTTATGGGGATTACCCAGGTCAGCCCTAATAGTGTTAGGTTAGTTCATGGGCTGCCTGAACAGTGACAAATTCACTATTTGGACAGCCGTCACCCGGTTGGCTCAAAAGTCACCTGGAAACTCCGTTTTTGGCCGTTTTCGCTTATTTCAACTCCGAAAAAATTTCCTGCAATTGTTCTAATTGTTGGACAATTATGACCCATAGCGTCACTATTTGTACAGATCATGGTGTTGTTGTACAAATTAACTATGTGACAAGGAGATTGCACTCTTATCATTTGTGATTAGATCACCTAGATGTATAAATGATAGGAGGTCCTTATGATTAGTTCCTGGATTGAGATGATATGAGACAGTATCAGTCCTCGAAGGATTAATCATTAAATATCCCTAGTCAGAGTATTATCGAGATTGGACATCGATAATGCGTAAAAGACTAGTATTACACTTGTGCGCGTTGTGGGGGCACAATAGCATAGTTCTCTTTTATTTGGGTATTGGATACTCATGCAAGTGTAATAGGAGGTTGTGTTTTGCCGATGGTACGGAAAACAGCTTCGCTCTGGATAGACCCTCACGTGTCTATGGAAGTCCGAAATCAGGGTAGGTGTATTTGGTCTTAACTTGAGACTTGCACCGCTAATACTTGCGACAATCAATATGCTTTGGTTTTGGTCGTCCAGGGCTTTAACCGGTTCTGTGTACGCCTCTGCTGGATATATTGAGAATCGTAGTGTATTGGGTGTGATGTCAAGATGGAAGTATCACTCCAGTCATAGTGGAGATGATGTCACGTAGGATACGGAACTAGTACTCTTAAGCACTGCAGTCATCGGGATGATATGACTAGGTCATGTTCATCCGATTATAGAGACTAGTTACCAGACATCCGACATGTGCTTCGTACGGGGCAGACACAATTCCAGCCTCAGGCCTAGCACGTGACATCCGTTACTGGATCGCAATACAGAATACTACACTACAAGAAAAAAGGCCTTTACTGATACTAAGGTTAGTGACACTAGGCTAAAAGTGTCAGAAACGACGTGTAAATGGGCCTATTTCCGTGTTTTTCACTTAAATATCAATAATTACTGACACTATGGTATCAGCGATTTTAGTGTCAGTAATTACTATTACAATAGTATCAGTAAGAAATAAAAAAAAAAAAAAACGCGTAGTCGTCTGGAGTCGAACCAACACCTCGCGGAAGTGACGTTTTTCGCATATATTACTGACACTAGAGTATCAGTAAATTTAGTGTCAGTAATTAATGATACCTTAGTATCAGTAAAAAAATTAAAAAAAAAATTATTTCCTTAAGTCTGCTGGGACTCGAAATTGTAACCATTGATATAAATTTTTTTTTATTGTAAGGCTTTACCACTGGGCCAAATCGTGACTTTTGTTCTATTGTGTTAGGTTATTTTACTTATTTTGTTAATCCCTTCCCACATATTCATAAAATTTCAATTTTGGCTCTATCCTAACCCTAATCTCCGAAATTGATTTCATCACTCTCTTCTCTGCTCTCAGCCTCTCACGATCACAAGTCATGACTATCATCACTCATCACTCATCATCGGTCTTCTCTGGTTGCTTCACAGTCTGCTCTCGGTCTCTCATCTCATCTTCAGGTGCCTCGATTGCTTGCTCTCAGAAGTTGGATCTCAGTCTCTCATCTTAGGTGCCTTGGTAATTCTTATCTCTTGCCACCCCTCTTCCAGATATTGCTCTTTAATGTCACTTGCTCTTTAATCGATCAGTTTGTGAAGCAAGCTTCGAATCAGAAAGGTGCAGCAATCGGCTCCGTCATCGTCGAAGCCACTTTGCAGCCCTCGCTCTTTGCTTTCTCTGAGATTCTTGTTGTTCCCAATATTGCCGAGGTAACTGAAATTTGTTATTTTTAGGGTTTATACTCATAGTTTCTTTATTATGTTCCTATTTTTTTTTTTTTGTTATTGTATTGGTCGAGTTAGAGATTAAATTATGTGTCAAAAAAAGTTTACCTTCTGTTTGGTTGCTGAGAAAATGGAGGAAAAGATTTGGAAATGAAATTACGGTCATTTTGTGGCTTATGTTCTTTGTCTTGATCAGAGTTCATGTTCAATCAATGATATTTATTGTATAATTCATTTTGATTTTTTTTTTTTGGGTGGTGATATTTGTAGCATTAGTTATTTGAAAGATTTAAGCATTGAAGGGATAATTTTATAGTAGAAAGGGGTATGAGAGTTGGGAATGCATTATCATGAATCTGAATTTTCGCTTCTATTATTGAGGAATGCATCAAAACTTGGTTTTGAAAATTATTTTCTCAGAGCTTGGGTAGAAAATGGATGAGAATGGCCAAAATTCTGGACCATTGCGGGAGGAGCTGTTGCAAATGGCTACTAAGTTTCTGTCAAATGCAACAGTTAGAAACTCTCCAGTCATCCATAGGCGAAGCGAATGTTTCTTGAGAATATGGGCCTTAGGAAAGACGAGATAGATGAAGCCTTTCGTCGTGTTCCTGTAAGCACATTGTTTCTCTTGATTTTCAAATATTTTTCTATTCAACTCAATTACTCGAATGATCATTTTTGGATGAGTTCTATCTTTCTCTTATATTCTTTTGCATACAAATGCAGGATCCGCCTTCAAATATAACAACGGAGCAGAATATTACCCCAATTCAACGTAAGTTTTTAACATTTTCCATCCCTTAAGAGGTCTTTAATGCAGCATTCATATCCCAGATGTTGAAATTGATAATTGCTTTACTGCCATCACATTTGGAATATCATTGCATGTTGGCCCATAATCTAAAATAGATGAACAGTCAAAGGCAGTCAGAAAGGTTCGACCACAAGTGACAGCACTAGCAACATCTCCACCATCTCGGTTTTACTGGACACATGCTTTTGTTTTTGTGGGTTTTCTTGCCGTTTCTTGTGCTGGGACAACTAATTTTTTGAAGGTACTTGAAAAACTTTTGTACACCAGGTCATAAAGTTAGATGCCTTGTAGTTTTTATTGTCCAGTAGTATTATTATGGCTTTACCATTCATTTATGTATGCCTCGTTTAGAACGTTATTTTGCCAAGGTTGAAGTCTTGGATTCGGAAGGCTGTTTTAGAATAACATGTTGTCTCTGCAAAGAAATCAAAACCAAGCCTGCTCGAAGAAGTTACAGCTGCCGCCAAGTCAGCCAGCACTGCAGCTGCTGATGCAGCAAAAGCAAGCATGGAGATTTTGAACACAAAAAACAAAGGTGGTCTTATTTGGATTTGCTTTTTTCCGTAATTTAACATATCTAGAAATGGTCGGTTGTCACATTGTTTAATAACACATAACTGTTGGTCGGTTACTCGTTTTTTTACAAGTTCTATTCTGCCTATTTTTTGTTGGCTCTTTCATAACTTCATATGTACACATGTTATGAACATATGTTGTTCAAGTTTATTGTTGCATGACCAACTGCATTACAGTGTCTGTTTTACAGATTTTGCAGGAAAAAGAGAGAGAGAGACAGATTATTTATAGAGTAATTGATATACAGATTACACCCATATGGAAACCTATCTGGGTGTACCGTTAAGGGATATTATGCTTGTCCACTTTGTGGGATAGGAAATATTTGTTAGTTCGTCATTTATTAGATGTGATGCACATTGAAAAAAATGTGTGTGAAAACATCTATGGTACAATACTTCATCAAGCAGGCAAGACAAAGGATGGGATTAATGCTAGAAAAGATCTTGATCACCTCAAGGTTAGGGAAAAACTAGTGCCTGACACAAATAGCAATGTCCTACCTCCAGCACCATACACTTTGAGTAAAAAAGAGAAGAAAATGTTTTGTGAAACCTTGCAAGGTATCAAAGTTCCAAATGGGTACTCTTCCATTCTAATAATAAGAGTGTATCAATCTTTACATTCTAATAATAAGAGCGGTAGTGTGACTTGGGTATCTGTGAAGGTACAAAGTTATGATATATATATATATTTTTGTGATATGCAACAATGAGAATATTTAGAATATGTCTAAATGAACTAATATTGATATGATAATTCTTTTTTATAGTGTCCAATGCAGCCTGGAAGTTTTGAATGCGGTTATTATGTGATGAAATACATGCAGCAAATTGTAACAAATGTGAACATTCTAAAAGACAATGTAAGTTAACAATAGTTAAGTTTTATCACTAGTCAATTAAGATATCTTACTGTTTAAAATTCTAACTTATAAATATTTTAAAGTTCAAGGGGATTAATGAGTACACTCTGGAAGATATAACGCAACTCCGTGATGATTGGGCAATATATGTTGCACATATAATCACACAGTATAATGAAGAGGTAATTACAAGGACATGTTTTACAGAGGTGATTATTACTTCCTATTTTTTCACTTTAATTCATGACATATTGGGAAATCTTCTATTCTTGCAGAATACAAATGACAAGGACAACATAGCTATTGTTCGTTGAGTTAATGAAGTAGTATGGTATTTCTCTTTTCTGTAAATTAATACATTCTTGTTTCTACTTTTAGCTTAGAATTTTTTCCCCAGATTTTTTACTTCAGTGAAAGCAATATGTCTCGATGGGTTTAATTTGGTGGGTTAATTTGTTTTATTTGTGAGTTTTGCTAGTGGGTAAGATTGCTTTGAGACTTGAAAGTTAAAACAATCATGATGTAAAATATTCTATTAACAGTGTCTCGATGTTCTCTATGTCAGACATGAACTTGGAGATAGTTTTTTACCTGATGAAGTTTTGCCATGTTCTGATTGATACTTGTTGAAACCTTTGGGGGATATGGCACATGTCATCTGATGTGCTTTGAGGTGCAGCATGAATGCTATGGAAGCAGTATTTGATATATTGAGATCTAACATGTTTATCTCATCTATTTTTATGGCAATTACCTGAAATGTTACATTCTAGTACATTTTGAGCTTTGAACTTTTAGTTTCCAGGAATTCCATAATGAACAACTATCTTGTCATCTTGATTTGCTTCCTGCATTTGGAAACAATATTAGATCATGTCATCTGATAAACTTCATCTGGTTCATGAGATCCTTTTATTTCAGTTTTATGTCCGTCTATATATATATATATATATGTGTGTGTGTGTGTGTGTGTGTGTTATTGATTTGTTTGTTTTGGTGATTATGTAGCGGTATGAAAGATACAACTTGTTATTATGGATGCCATTTGGTTTTTTATATGCATACTCTTAGGTTGTTGGTATGGTTATTGTCAATAAGTGCTTTATGTGACAAAAATTAGATTAGGGTTATATTTTGTATTTTTATTTGGATGTATTTAATGTTTTTATTTATGAAGATATCGATTTTTTTTGGAAGTCCATCTAATTCTTAAAATTTGGTTTATAATTTCAGATTTTGTGCCAGATATCATATTGTTGGGGGATTGTTGCAGGCTTCTCAACAAGTATCATGAATTTTGGTGGGGGCATGACATTTTGATGGGACTTTAAGAGTAGTTTTTGAAATATATATATGTTAATTTAAAGATTGTCTATGGAGTTTTTGTATTCATCATGTGATACTGTTGAATTGATTAATACGATTAATCTATTATATTGCGAATTTTATATAAATGTAATTTTTTAGTTTTTTATTTCATTGAGTTGGTATATATATATATATATATATATATATATATATATATATATATATATATATATTTTATGATTAATTTAATTACAAAAAATAAGAAATATAATTGTGAAATAATACGATTTTTAAATTTTAAAAGATATTGACGGATATTGATACTATAGTAACAATAATTACTGACACTAAAAATCAAATATATGCGATATACTGATACTGCAGTAACAAAATTTACTGACACTATAGTATCACTAAATACTGATGATATAGTGTCAATAATTACTGACACTAAAATAGTTTGAGAGATTACTGATACCATAGTGTCAATAATTTTCTGATACTACAGTATTAACGTTTACTGACACTAAGAATCACTGACACTAGAAACTAGTGTCAGTGATTTCTGGCTGCGGCAACACTGACACATTTATATAGTGTCAGTAAAACCCTTTACTGACACTAATTTAGTATCAGTAAAAGCCTTTTTTCTTGTAGTGCTACGTATACTACGCCTGACATAGATTGTATATTCAGTAAGAATATTTCTGGAGAATTAGGTAGGCACGATGCTTTACTAGAAGCCAACCATGTCTTGTAAATCCGTAAGCATGTGGTACGAGGTACACACTTAATCGGATAGTCCGATAACCAGATTTACTGCCAACATATCCAGAGGTCTCTTGGGTCGCTTCCCAAAGATTCACCGATGACAGTTGACTTAAACTAGAATTAATCTGGGATTAATTTAGAGAGAGAAAATTAATCTGGGATTAATTTAGGCTTTATTTAATCTGGGATTAAATGTGTTCGGAAGAGAGAGAACGCGATTAATTTGGAATTAATCGGTAAAAAAGATTTAATAGTTAAATTTGATTTTTCTACTTAATTTATTTGTATGGGCTAAAATTAATATATCAGATATATTAATATGAATTGGATTTCATTACGAAATTAAAGTCGGACTTTAATACGAACGAACGAATTAATTTAGAATTAATTCGTAAACGACGTTCGTAATATATTTGTGAGGCATCGTTATTTAATTAAATTAGATTTAATTATTTAGCGACGAAAGTTCGTTTAATCAGATTAAACGGATCCGAGCCGCGTCAAATGTTCGTAGAGACATCTGAATTTTGAATTCAAATGTGGGGCCCACTTCACATGTGGTAGTTGGGAGGGTAGTTGGCATTTATGCCAAGCCACCAACTTTCCAACAACCTTGGAATGGTTTTGGTGAAACCATTTACCCAACCACCTTGTTTAGGTAAAAGGATAAATTGGTTTTACCAAAAGGTATCTATCTCTCTCATTACAAAACACTTGACACAAAGCAAACCCTAATACACTAAGCAACTTGGGCGTGAGCTTCCTCATTCTTTCTCTTTGATTTTGTGGAAAAATCAACAAAGCTAGCACTTGTAGAAGTCTTCTAAGGTGATAGGGAAACCAACTCAAAGCTTGGAATCAACACAAAGGTTGGATCTTGGAGATCTTCATTCACAACTCAAAGCTTGGAATCAACAAAGGAATGATCTTGGAAACCAACTCAAAGCTTGGAATCAACAAAGGAAGGATCTTGGTGATCTTCTTCTCAAAATTTTAAAAGCTCAAATCCATTCAATGTAAGTAATTCCGCAACTTATAATGAATTTATGAAAACCTTTTCTTGCTTATTAGATCCTTGGCATGTTCTAGGAACACTAACAATCATATCGAGAGCCAATTTTAAGCATGAAAATTTTAGGGTTCATGAGACTAAAATTTGGGGCTTTTATGTTTTGAACTTGATTCTTTCAAATTGATGCTTTGAGCATGCTTAGAATATGATAACTTAGAGTTATGCATGATTAGATTTGGGATAAATTGATTGGATCAAAATTTTGAATTTTCCCTTAGTGTGGCCGAAACTGTAACAGTGGATTGCAGTTTGTTTTTTCAATTTTTACACCATTGGATGTGTTTAAATGCATGATAAAATGTTGATTGTTGGTTTGATTAGATTAGAATCAAATTCAATAATGTTTATGTTAAATTCAAGAGCATATTGAGCATGAAATGATTTGTTTTGGCTTCAATTTGTGTTGAGCATAAATTGATGGATTAATCATGATTAATTAAGTTAATTGGTATTTTGGAAATATTGAGTTTAATTAATTAATCATGGCTAATACACTTTAATTAAAATAATTGTGATATTTGGAATATTATAATTATGTTAATAAACTTTTAAATTATGAATTGGGCTAAAAGTGTGTATTTGGGCTTAATGGGCTTGATTTGACCAAGTTTGGTTTTGGACTTTTGGATTGGATCTAATTGGGCCCAAAACCAATTCCATAAAGTCCAAATACATCACTTGGCCCTTTAAAGAATTTAATTGGGCCTAATGGGCCGAAGCCCATGCCTTAAGAATTAATTAAAAGCCCATTGGACTTTAATTAAAATGACATTGGATGTTATTGGGCCTTTGAGACCCATTAAGATTGGATTTGGAATCCAAGTCTTTAAGGCTTATAAGTAAGTGTAAATATTTAATTTGGAATTAAATTTGGAATTAGTATTGAATACAAATAAATTGGATTTAAAGTTGTAGTTCAATATAATTCAAGAATACTTACTTTGAGTATTTATTCTTAAATGAGTTTGACTCGCGCAAATCAAATCGTTGTTTGAACATTGGATGATCATTAATTCAAAGATTAATTAATTGGATTAGATTGATTGAATAACATGATTTGTATGAATACATGAATGTATTGCATGAATAATGCATATCAGATGGATATTAGAAGGGTGAAGGCAATTTTGGAAATTGTAATAAATTTAGAATTTATTCTTTGTATTTCTCTTCTCACCAATTCCCCTCAATGTAAATGAGGTTTCTTTATTGTATTATGTAATTGGGTAGAAGTTAGAATAGTTCTAGGCGGGGAGAGGAAAGTGAGTGATTTGTTCTAGGAACAATTTGTGACATATCCATCTGCATATCATTATTAATTTATTTATCGTGCCTTATTATGCTTTTAGAATGCATGCTTAAGGGTGTATGATAAGACCTAATCAAAGATAATAAATTGGTTGCCAATTTACGTGAAAAACCCTCAAAACATATTAAGCGTTTTTCCTTCCGTTGAGTGATTCTTACTCAAGATCCAAAGTTGGCATTGGTTTGTTGGCCAAAGTCAAGACCTTTGTCAATTGCGGATGTGTCCAAGTCGTGATTTTTTGGCCAAAGTCAAGATTATTTCTTGTCCATCGACATTGATTACGAAGCTTTCAATGTCATTGGGTCCCGCTTAACTGGAATCATTAAGCTTGTTGTGCCAAAGCCAAGACATAGTTGATTCAGAGGAAAAAGGTTAGGAAAATATATTGGATATATTGGCATATATATTGTATATATATTTCGGACTTGGATGTCCACCTACTGGATCTAGGAATTGGATGAGATCCAATTGATCTTAGAGATCTACCTAGTTAAGTATCATACAATTTGTTGGCCAAAGTCAATATTGTGTGTTATTTAACGGGATCCTAGCCCACTAGGAAACAAGGTTTCCCGAGTACTCAACAGAGGGTTAGAGGCTCGCCGAAAAATAGTGGGAGGCAAATATTAGATTTGCAATTTCGTTTAGATACTTGCCAATACGCGCTCATTTCAATTTTCGTCATTATTTATTAATAAATATATTAGTTGGACTAATATTCAGTTGTTGTTTTAATTAAACAGTTGGACTGTATTCAAACCCCTTCATTTATAGTTGATTATATGATCAGATTATAGTAATCAATAAAATTGAATTTTACCCTTCATTTATAGTTGATTATATAATTGGATTATAGTAATCAATATATTTGAAATTTACCGATCATTTATAGTTGATTATATAATTGGATTATAGTAATCAATATATTTGAATTTTGCCAATCATTTATAGTTGATTATATAATTGGATCATAGTAATCAATATATATTTGATTTTAACCAATAAAATTGTAATAAGTTATATAGTTAGACTATAGTAATCATTACATTAGATTGTACCCGAAATCGTTGATTGGATAGTTAGACTATTGGAATCAAGATAACTGAAAGATTAGCGTTTAGAAAATAATCTTGGGTGAAAATGTTTTAAGCGGCTTTAATTTTCAAATTGGGAATAAAATTTCAGGATGGTCCTGGAAACTAATAAGTTACTTTATTTGATAAAATAACATATTAGGCCTAATCCCAGAGTTAAGCAAATAGTAGAACATGATCTTTGGAAGATTCATGTGATGATAACTTTAATGCTTAATCCATTATACTTGTCAAAAAGACTCATTAATTTCCTAATCAGAACTAAGGATTAGATCCTTAAAGTATGATGAAGAAATTGAAGGATCTTCATAGGTCTATACTTAGATCTTAGAAGCATTAATTGCAATAGTAAACTCTTGGAGAGTTAATGGCTATGCTCAAGAAGCCAAAGCCAAAGTTTGCAATAGGGCAAGAAGCGCAAGACGTATCTTACTTCAATATTCTAGAAGGCCAAGGCTTGGCCAAAGGCTTCTGGGATGTGAAAAAGGGCAAAGGCAAAATCATTACTGTCTTCTAGGAAGACAAAGGACATATCCCAAGATGTCTGCTTAAACTGTTGCAAATGGGATCACTAAAGTGTGACTGCCGTATGGACAAAGCAGACATGAAGGAATTGAAGACGAGCAAGGCTCTGACTTCAAATATGTTTGTCATAAATATGTTCACTACTAGTATTAAAATTAGATTTTAAATACTAAGTGTGATACATAAATATGCATTGATGTGCAGAATCTGCTATGAGCAGGATACTGACTTCAATTGAGATTAATCTGCGAATTGGAAATGAGACGAAAGTCGATGTTTTACCATAGATACCTAAGTTTACAAACTACCCTTCGGGTGTGTAATTAAATTAGGAAACTGTTATAATGTAACTAGTTTGACTAGAAATATTATCTCCATATCGGGGTTTAACCCGTTGCGGGTATACCTTTATATTCTAGAACACTAAAGTGTTTTATTTTATAAAGATGATATTGAGATAAACACATTAGATATGAGTAACAGTATTTATATTTTGAATATAAATAAATCTCAAACATATAATATGACGAACAAATAGCTCAAACTGATTTGATCAGATAAGACTTATTTGTGGCAGTGTTGTCTGGGACACATTAAACAAGACTCATATATCCACACTTTTGAAAAGTGGATACTAGGACGGATTTGATTCCATTCAAATGATGTCTACGAATCTAGTTTATTAGGTAAAGTACCTAAAATACCTTTTACTTGGTAAAAGTGTAAGTGCCATCGATCTGTTAGCCATCGTTCATAGTGACATAAGTGGGCCCATATCTAGCTAGGCTAGATGTGGATATGAGTATTTTGTGACCTTTACGGATGTGGCATCGCGTTATGGTTATGTGTCTCTTATGAAACACAAATCGGAAACTTTTTAGAGTTTCGACACGAAGTAGACAAACAGATCAGCTAAAGTATTAAAACCGTCACAGTAAGACCGAGATGGAAAATACTTAAGCAAAAAGTTTCTCAAATACTTGAAAGAGTATAGTATTCTTTCAATGAGGACTCCTTCTGGAACACGTCAATTCGACGGTGTGTCCAAACAGAGAAACCGAATTTTGTTAGACATGATAAGGTTAATCATGAGTTGCTCTGAGCTACCATTTTCCTTCAAAAGATAAGCATTTAACAATGCAATACTTATTTTGAATAAGGTTCAATGAAAATCTGTTTGACAGATTTCATATTAGATATGAACAGGAAAGAAACTGGGTTTTCTCACTCCTGTAGATTTGGGATGCTGGGCATACGTTTGGATGATACCAAACTAGAACCTAAATTGGATAAGTGCCTAAATTGTAGGTTATCCTAGGGAAACCAAAGTATAGTACTTATACATCTCACATGAGAACAATGTAATTGTTGCTCGCCATGCGTTTTTCCTAAGAGGAATACCGATATGCAGTGGTAAGTGGGAGGATAGTAAAACTCGATGAAAATCGGAGTAATACTATTCAAGGCACCAAGTCCTTAATGGAACACAAACAGTTCATCAAGGATGAAACTGTACCACAATCTTTGAATACACAAGAACCGCATTAGTCGGAGAGAGTCGGAAAACAACCTGGGAGGTATGGGTTTCTGATCTCACCTCATAAAGATGTCAATCTTATTGAGGAAGATGAACTAACTACATATGAGGAAGTGATACAAGGTATCGACTCTCCATTATGGCAAAGTGCCATGAAGTCCGAAATGGATTCCATGTATACCAACTATGTTTAGAGACTAGTTGTTGTACCGCAAGGCATTGTCCCTATTGGTACTATATAAGTCTTCAAGGAAGACATACGTGGATGGCAGCATACCAACGTACTAAGCTAGGCTTGTAGCGGAAAGGTATCATTATCAATATTGTGTTGATTACAACGAAATCTTTTACATGTTGCCACGTTAAATCCATTTGGATAATGCTTGCTGATGCTGCATATTTCATTTATGAAATATGGCAGCTGAACGAAAAATCGTTTTCCTGAAAAGGAAACCTTTTGGAGGATGTTTACAACATCCTGAAGATTTTGTCGTATCAAATCTAGCAAACAAGGTTTGCAGGTTATTCGATCCATATTTGGATTGAAGCAAGCATTAGGTTCTTGGAATTACCGTTTTGATGTAATCATAATGGTTTATGATTTAATTCAAAACAAGAAATGATTCTTGTGTATATAAGGAGGTTAGTGGGAGCGCACTGACAATGATGTCCTAAATAATGATGATATGTCATTTCTTGGAAATGATATTCCTATATTACAATCGGGAAAGCTTGGCTTTCATGAAAAATTCTCCGTAGAATTCTTGAGAGAAACAACCTTTATTCTAGGAATAAAGATCTACTGGGATAGATTTAAAGTTGTTAACACTCTCTGAGAACTCGTACATTGAAAAATGTACGTGACCTAGTGTCTCATACGCTTTGAGCATATGGAGTCACAAACAGGTCAATCCAAGTGATAGTCACTGGATTGATATTAAGAACATCCGTTAGTATCTTAGAGAACTATGGAGAAGGAGAACTTGAAGTGACTGGGATCACTGCTGCAAGTTTCCTAACCGATAAAAAAACAACGGTACTATACAGTTTGAATAACAGAACAGTGAGCTGGAAATCTTCCAAGCAAGATACTGTTGCCGAATAAACAACAAATGCGGGTTATTTCTGCGGCTGAGGCAGCAATAGAAGCCATTTGGGTCGATGATAAATCTAATTAGATTAGATATAGTTCTGTTAGCAGCTGAGCTAGGCGTCAACACAGGCTAAAGAATTAATGGTCTCATCAACGATCCAGATATATACTTTGACTATTCATCTTATGCATTCGGATCATACATCGTGACGATGTGATGATCGAATAAATAGCATCAGACGATAATCACGCAAATCCGCTGACGAAAGCCTTTCCTCAGCAGTTTGAACGAACCGTACATAGTTCGGGTGTATGACACTCGAGTGACTGGCTATAGACCAAGTGGGAGATTGTTGGACAATTATGACCCATAGCGTCACTATTTGTACAGATCATGGTGTTGTTGTACAAATTAACTATGTGACAAGAAGATTGCACTCTTATCATTTGCTATTAGATCACCTAGATGTATAAATGATAGGAGGTCTTTATGATTAGTTCCTGGATTGAGATGATATGAGACAGTATCAGTCCTTGAAGGATTAATCATTAAATATCCCTAGTCAGAATATTATCGAGATTGGACATCGATAATGCGTAAAAGACTAGTATTACACTTGTGCACGTTGTGAGGACACAATAGTATAGTTCTCATATATTTGGGTATTGGATACTCATACAAGTGTAATAGGAGGTTGTTTTTTACTGATGGTACGGAAAACAGCTTTGCTCTGGATAGACCCCTCGGAATTCCATTGGTAGTATGACTACGTGTCTATGGAAGTCTGAAATCAGGGTAGGTGTATTTGGTCTTAACCTGAGACTTGCACCGCTAATACTTGCGACAATCAATATGCTTTGGTTTTGGTCGTCCAGGGCTTTAACCAGTTCTGTGTACGCCTCTGTTGGGTATATTGAGAATCGTAGTGTATTGGGTGTGATGTCAAGACGGAAGTATCACTCCAGTCATAGTGGAGATGATGTCACGTAGGATACGGAACTAGTACTCTTAAGTACTACATTCATCGGGATGATATGACTAGGTCATGTTCATCCGATTATAGAGACTAGTTACCAGACATCCGACATGTGCTTCGTACGGGGCAGACACAATTCCAGACTCAGGCCTAGCACGTGACATCCGTTACTGGATCGCAATACAGAATACTACGTATACTATGCCTGACATAGATTGTATATTCCAGTAAGAATATTTCTGGAGAATTGGGTAGGCATGGTGCTTTACTAGAAGCCAACCATGTCTTGTAAATCCGTAAGCATGTGGTACGAGGTACACACTTAATCGGATAGTCCGATAACCAGATTTACTGCCAACATATCCAGAGGTCTCTTGGGTCGCTTCCCAAAGATTCACCGATGACAGTTGACTTAAACTAGAATTAATCTTGGATTAATTTAGAGAGAGAAAATTAATCTGGGATAAATTGAGGCTTTATTTAATCTGGGATTAAATGTGTTCGGAAGAGAGAGAACGCGATTAATTTGGAATTAATCGGTAAAATAAATTTAATAGTTAAATTTGATTTTTCTATTTAATTTATTTGTATTGGCTAAAATTAATATATCGGATATGTTAATATAAATTGGTTTCATTACGAAATTAAAGTCGGACTTTAATACGAACGAACAAATTAATTTAGAATTAATTCGTAAACGACGTTCGTAATATATTTGCGAGGCATCGTTATTTAATTAAATTAGATTTAATTATTTAGCGACGAAAGTTCGTTTAATCAGATTAAACGGATCCGAGCCGCGGCAAATGTTCGTAGAGACATTTGAATTTTGAATTCAAATGTGGGGCCCACTTCACATATGGTTGTTGGGAGGGTAGTTGGCATTTATGCCAAGCCACCAACTTTCCAACTACCTTGGAATGGTTTTGGTGAAACCATTTACCCAACCACCTTGTTTAGGTAAAAGGATAAATTGGTTTTACCAAAAGGTATCTATCTCTCTCATTACACAACACTTGACACAAAGCAAACCCTAATACACTAAGCAACTTGGGCGTGAGCTTCCTCATTCTTTCTCTTTGATTTTGTGGCAAAATCAACAAAGCTAGCACTTGTAGAAGTCTTCTAAGGTGATAGGGAAACCAACTCAAAGCTTGGAATCAACACAAAGGTTGGATCTTGGAGATCTTCATTCACAACTCAAAGCTTGGAATCAACAAAGGAAGGATATTGGAAACTAACTCAAAGCTTGGAATCAACAAATGAAGGATCTTGGAGATCTTCTTCTTAAAATTTTAAAAGCTCAAATCCATTCAATGTAAGTAATTCCGCAACTTATAATGAATTTATGAACACCTTTTCTTGCTTATTAGATCCTTGGCATGTTCTAGGAACAAAAACACCAACACCCAAAACACGTCCAATACATTTATATGACATCAAATTCATCAACATAAACCCAGATTTTCCAGAACTGATCTAGAAACTAAAAATACCAATTTTTCATACTTTAAATCCAATTTTTCAACATTAAATCCAATTAATCAAAACACCAATCAAAGTTACCACACATGAACCACCCAAGAACAGTTCTAGGCATTACAAGAGTGTTCATAACATCTAGAATGGCAACATGTCATCAAATGAACAAATTGGATACATATTACAATAATAACACCCAAAACACTTCACACATGCATCAAATCCTTCCAATTCATCATCCATCACCAAAAGCCCCAATTTTGACAAACAAATGAACCCTAGAACTATTCTAACAATTCAAGAAAATAAGAAACTAATTTACAAGCTTAGGGTTGTAGAAGATTACCTATAATCTCTTGATTTCCTAAGCTTTTCTTGAATTTTCCTTTGTTTTCTTCATGAATCATAAAATATGATTTAGGGATTTTTTTATGATGATGATCGGCCATCATGCTTAAAAGAAAGAGAAAATAATTTTTTTTGCTTTAAATAATCAAGTGACCGACTTGGAGGGGGTATATTTATCATTTTGGAAAATTAAATCATTTAATTATAATAAGCTTTAATGTTAGAAAATCAAATTTGCACACATTAGGCTTAATAAAATCATGCCATGTGTTTAAATAATAATTAAACATTTTTCACAATATTTATGAAATATGGATATTATTTAACTATTCAAAGATTTAATAATTAAATATCTAAATAATTAATTAATATAATTATTATATATATATGTATTTTTATTTACTTTAAATAACAAATACATATATTAATGGCATGTGTCAAAATCTCATTTGACAATTAATTAATGTGTATCTAATCAAATTATGTATCAAATACAAATACACAATAATTATTAAATGACTAAAATCCTCTAATGCATGTGTTATCGTTTAACCGATTAAACGATTCGAATTAACTCATTTAATCCGATGAAGTATTATGAATAGTCTATATTATTCATAACGCGTTGCCTAAGTGCTCAACGAGTACACTTCATATTGTGGGACTCTCTAAGTTTAGGTTTATCCGTCACGAAATCCAATTTCGTGTCCATAATTCACCCACTCATGAATTATGACGACCACAGATAATCTCGCTAAACTATGTAAGTCGAGGTCATTACATACGTATAATCCCTCTGTCATAGGCTATCCATATTATACTTGGGATATAGATAAGAACGTCAAATTCATTTGGTATAATATAGTCGACTTTCAATTTACGATCTCTAAATAACACTCGGAACTGATTTCCGAAGTTATACCACGGCCATGGATTTACTACATCGTAAACACGTGAGGATACCTATGCCATGTACACAGGACTGACATATCCTATCTTGATACGCACAGGATATCATGAGCATCAGTCTACACCCAACGAACAGGCGGAGGTCTGATAATGAATAGATCGGTGACGTGACTGCCATCAAAGTATGGAGGATAACTCATATATCCATAGTGGTATCTCAAGTCAAAGGACCACTATGCTCGCTTAACTCGAGAAGATTCTTATTGACGTTGGTGTACCATCTATTAGGAAATCTTCAGTGAGTCGTTCATTATTTATCAAATAAACACCTACATGTCTATACGAGTCTCTCGAGACTCATGGTTCACTGGGATAAACCATCGGACCGAGTCACGATATACGACATGTACTGGTCTTAGTGGATTTTACTAACCGATCCGTGTTAGTAAATCTTGACCAGGAACTTTATTTAAGGATATACGTCTTATAGTGCGCTTCCCAATGTCAATTACAAACTACGTTGTAATTGCGCATTACATCGTAAATCATAGGGTCTTTGTATAATATACACATATCACTAAATCAGATTTAGTTTCAATCTAATCATAATTAGATATCTAATCGTAATTAGATCGAATATGTGTATAAAAGACAAGAGGTGCTACCAATAAATAAGTAATATTATGGAAAATGGAATTGCTCGTATTCATGAATCGGACATAAATACGATCCGGATCGGCACTCCGAGCACCAAACCTAACAATGCTCGGGTCGGTAAGTTTACTCGCCCCACCCAAGAGACGTTGTGTAGTTATGGAAAGCCACAAATGCCCCTCTTGATCTTCCAAAAGAAACCACCCCTTGAAAACCGTAAAACCAACATTTAATTTCTTTAATGGCCATCAAATCACCATAGGGTTTCCCTCTCATGCTGCCACTTGTCGCGTTTTCGTGGCTTGCGCACCCAGATGGTATGACCGCCTCATTTTGAAGAAACTGAATGATTTCCCATCCTATCATTTCACTTGAATTCTAACCAGCAATGCCAAACTGCCTTTACACATAGCGCCCATCCGATATACTTACTTTGATCCGACGATCAGAACTATCCTAAACTGCCTATAAAAAGGGACAATGCTCACTATTTCCTCCTTTTGCGAATTCTTATTTCTCAAAGCACACTAAGCGTCTTCAATGGATCATTGCAACTGTAAATCTTCATCAAACCGCAAAGTTCACCCATATTCTCTTCGTGAAACCAGTAAGTTCTTCAATAATCTTCCCTTTATTTGCTTCATGCTCTTCAATGTTGTCTTGGTCGTTCTATTTATTCGTGTATCTACTCGGTTATTTATGGTTTTAAGGGGGTAGTTTTGGTTTGTGGACGAATTTGGCTCATATGAATACATGCTTTGGTGGTTTTTCTAAGTTTCGTGTTTATGATGCATTGGTTTATGAATTTGGTGTGTATTTCTTTTGGTTTTTCTGGAAAAATTTATAATTTCTGCCATTGTTAGGGTATTTTAGAGCTTTTCTAGGGCCAGTCCCATGGTAGGGATGAACATGATACCGTTAGTATGTTTTCCTAACTGAGACTGCTTACTGACCTTCCACCTCAGGTCCGTCTGATATAAATGTCTTATTCCGAGTCTTCCTCCCTCACTCCTCTCAAGATCCTACCTACTGCCCTGCCCCCACACATGACCATTCATAGCTTGGGATCTGAGAGTCCCGACTACTACGACACCACCTCGACCATTTCGGAGGAGTGCAATCAGTCTTATCACAAACGGGTAATTCGGCCTGACCTAAGTCACCCCAAGCTTGACTTCGCGAATCTCGACATGGATCGGGCTTCTGCAATTACCGAAACCGAGATGACGCAATTGAGAGAAAAGTTCAGTGTTCCAAAAGATATCTCTCTGACCGTCCCAGAAGAATGGAGCCAAGCGAGCCGACCCGGGAGTGATGTTGTGGCATTATGCATGACATTATTTGACATGGAACTCCGACTGCCTATTCAAGGATATTTTGCGAAGATGTTATCCTTTATGCACATAGCTCTATGCCAATTGAATCTAAATAGTTGGAGGATTCTGGCCAGCCTATATGTCATGTGGAACCGAGTTGGGCTGGGAGAGCCATCCTTTTCGGAATTGAAAAGGCTATATCGGTTGAACGCTAACCCAAAAGAATACAAGGGTTAGTATTACCTCTCTACTCATGCCGGAATTCCCCACCTTATCACTAATCTTCTGTCCACCAAAAACAAAATTTAAAGATAAATGGTTCTTTGTTGTGGGGCCCTGGGGACAACAGTAATTATACAACAACGAGCTTATCACCGTCCCTAATATCTTCTCTGATGAAGGTAATGACCCGACCTCTGAATCTCCGTTATAGACCTGAACTAACTTCTAACTTCTGAAAGCTCTGCAGCTTGTTGGGGTGATCTTCCCAAGGTCCACCAGAGACTCGAGCTCGGGTAAAGAAGGTGATGGAATTTCGAGGTCATTACAGGGACTTTGTTAATTCTTCCGTCCTAGCTGATTTGGGCATGATCCCAAGTGCTCCACCACCTCAGTCGAGGCAGGCTGGTGGGCTCTGACTGACCTGCTATCTTTGTGTGCTGTTATAGGTTTCTTCTTCTTATTTTTTGACCCCTGTCTCTTTATGCTCTGATGGTTCTCTCCATATTTGCAGGAATGTCAGGTTCTAGAACTCCCTTTTAGCAAGCTGCAGATTTACTAAGGGCATCCCTGGGAAAATCCAGCGGCATCCGTCCCCGAATGACCACTCTCGTTCTACTGGAAACTAAGCGGACACTCATGCATTCTGATGCTTCCTCAGTTGAACCCTTAATCGCCCCTAAACTGCAATAATCTATGCCCCTCTAATTCAAACTGTACAAGCCCCATCGGCCACGAAGACATCAGCCATTTCCTGACTAGTTCAAACAACAGTTGCTCCACCTCGACCGTCCAAAAAATGTCTCCACCAGGCCAGGGATGATGAATCCGAGGAGCTTATTGGGAGGGTGCAAAGGAGAAAAACCACAACCCAAAGGGGCAAAGCTCCAGCTATCCCTCCCCAACCTATGGTTAGCACCTCGGTGCTGGGGGTTGAGAACTTCATGGTGGGTGTGAGTGAAAATGTAGGTCGTCTTCTCTCGATCTTCAATGGTGCGGTGGAAGTCGTGGGCTTAGAAAAGGCCTAAGAGTATGAAGGTTTCTCCTCGAGGACCTCATTGTCAAGAACTATCAATCTTTGATGAGGGTAACTTGAATTCTCCTACATGTTTTAATACATATTCACGTGACCGTACTGACCATTTCTCTGTGTTGTAGAAGACCTATCTGTTAGGGTTGGTGCTCAGAGTACCAATCTGGATCGTATTTATGTCCGATTCATAAATATGAACAATACATTTTCCATAATATACTTATTTAATGGTAGCACATCTTGTCTTTTATAGACATATTCGATCTAATTACGATTAGATATCTAATTATGATTAGATTGAAACTGAATCTCATTTAGTAATACGTGTATATTAGACAAAGACCCTATGATTTACGATGTAATGCGTAGTTACAACGTAGTTTATAATTGACATTGGGAAGCGTCACTATAAGTTGTATATCCTTAAATAAAGTTCCTGGTAAAGATTTATTAACACGGGTCAGTTAGTAAAATCCACTGAGACCAGTACATGTCGTATATCGTGACTTGGTCCGATGGTTTATCTTAATGAACCATGAGTCTCGGGAGACACGTATAGACATGTAGGTGTTTATTTGATAAACAGTGAACTACTCACTAAAGATTTCCTAATAGATGGTACACCAACGTCAATAGGAATCTTCTTGAGTTGAGCGAGCATAGTGATCCTTTGACTTGAGATACCACTGTGGATATATGAGTTATCCTCCACACTTTGATGATAGTCACGTCACTGATCTATTTAGATCAGACCTCCTCATATTTGTTGGGTCTGGACTGATGGTCATGATATCCTGTGAATATCAAGATAGAATACGTCAGTCTTGTGTACAGGGCATAGGCATCTTACATGTGTTTGCGATCTAGTAAATCCATGGCCGTGGTATAACTTCAGAAATCAGTTCCGAGTGTTATTTAGAGATCGTAAATTTGAAAAGTCGACTAAATTATACCGTAAGGATTTGACGTTCTTAGCTATATCCCTTGTATAATATGGATAGCCTGTGATAGAGAGATTATACGCATGCAATGACCTCGACTTGCATAGTTTAGTGAGATTATCCGGGTCATCATAATTCATGAGTTGGTAAATTATGGACACGAAATTGGATTTCATGACGGATAAACCTAAACTTAGAGAGTCCCACAATATGAAGTGTACTCGTTGAGCACTTGGGCAACGCGTTATGAATAATACATATTATTCATAATACTTCATCGGATTAAATGAGTTAATTCGAATCGTTTAAATGGTTAAACGAAAACACTTGCATAAGGGCATTTTTGGTCAATCGTAATTAATATGTATTTGTATTTGATACAAAATTTGATTTGATACATATTAATTATTTGTCAAATGAGTTTTTGACACATGCCATAAATATATGTATTTGTTATTTAATGTAAATAAAAATACATATATAATAACAATTATATTAATTAATTATTTAGATATTTAAATATTAAATATTTAAATAATTAAATGATAAACCTTTTTTTATAAAAGTTATGATAAATGTTTAATTATAATTAGTCATATGTGGCATGATTTTATTAAACTTTAGGTGTGCAAATATGATTTTCTATCATAAAGTTTAATGTTAATTTAATGAAATTAAAATATAAAAAATGACCAAATTGCCCTTGTATAGTTGGTCAAGCTTCCTTTAAATTGGAAAATTTTGTTTTCTATTTCCTTGAAGCAACCATGGCCGAAAATCCTCCATAGATAAATCTCTCAATTTTGTTTGATGAAACAAAGGAAGAAAAGTGAAGAAAATCAAGAAAAGCTTAGGAAAATTGGAGATTAAAAGGTAATCTTTAATATTCTTGAGTTTAGAAATTTAGTTTCTTGTTCTTTTGTTCTTAGAATAGTTCTAGTATTTTCTTTAATTGTTAAAATTGGGGCTTTTGGTGTTGGAAGATGGATTTGGAAGTGTCAAGCATGTGTGAAGTAGAATTGGATGATATTATTGTAATTATTGTCCAATTTGATCATTTGATGATATGTTGCCATTCTAGAGTGTTATGAACACTCTTTTAATGCCTATAATTGTTCTAGGGTGGTTTATTTTGTGGTGACTTGAATTGGTGTTAAGATTAATTAGATTAATGTTGGAAAATTGGATTTTAAGCATGAAAATTTGATATATTTTACTTATGGATCAAATCTGGAAATAATGTTCATTTTGTAATGAAAAATATGTCATATGAATGTATTGGATGTGTTTTGGGTGTTGGAACAATTTCCGGAAATTATTTCGGAGTTGAAATTAACAAAAACGGTGAAAAACGGCGTTACCTGGTGACTTTTGAGCCAACCGGGTGACGGATTCACTGTTTGGGCAGTCCATGAACTGCCCTAGTACTATTGGGGCTGACCTGGGCAGCTCTCATGTGTATTGGGTGGTTGATTCGGTCAAAAACATGTTTTATGCCATTTTGTGGAAAAACGTTTTCATAAAAGTTTTGCAACGTTTCCTTGTTATTTATGTCGTTATTTGATATCGAATAAATATGTTTAGGTGAAATATGAAATAATTATTCATATTGGATATTGAATAATTCATTCGGTAATTTAAAAAGTTTTTAAATTACGATTTCGCCCGAACCGCGAGCTTCCGCTGCGCCCGCATCAAAACCCCAACAAAATTGCTATCAGAGCAGGTATGATCCTTGATCCATTACATTATTCATACTTGATATATGATATATAATCCAATTTTTATGTTTGCACATGCACGTAATCTATATGTTTCTTGACTTTTCAGTTCTACGCTAATGGGAAACTGACCAGTTGTAGGACACAGAAATCAGCGACGCTGTTCCAGGCTCGCGGCCCGGTTGGGAGTACGGAGTAGCCCGCGGGGGAACTAAACCGGAGAAATAAAATGAAGTCGCCACCCAGTGTGAACTGGGAAAATGATTTAAGGCCGCACTCACCCTTCACAAGGGAAGACCACAAACCGTTGGGTTCGGAATGATCCCTTACTTATGCCACTTGTAATGAATGGATTTTTGCAATAATCTAACCAAATCTACGCAACAATAACCGACATCTAAGTTCGCATACAACCTATATATAAGTTTGCATATAACTTTTATCTAAGTTTGCATGCATAAAAGTAAGTCGAAATAACGGCAAGCATACAATCTCATGAACATATTAAATAAATAAATGCGGGAACATAAATAAATATATGACCAAAGAATTTGGCCCTTTTCAATGTAGGACTTCGCATACCCGGTTGGACGTATTCCACGTCCAACCTAGCATGCCGTTTCTAGGACGACAAAATAAAATATAATAAAGGGTGCCCTCAGGTCTTACCTTTTAAGTCGCCTCTTGGAAGTGCGTTACGCGGCCGTCGGAAGGGTTGATGCTCCGCAACTTTTCCGGTTCACTGGTTCAATTTTTTCCTTCGTCGCCTCACTGTTTTGGGCTGTTGTTTCCTCGTTTTCTCGCTGTTTTTCTACTGCAGTTGTGGCTTACTGTTTTGAGTGATCTTGGGGCTGTTTTGGGATGATTTTTGGGACTATTTCAGGGACTGATTTTGGACTGTTTGGGGTTTATTTCTCACTGTTTTGGGGGAGTTTCACGTGTGCATGGGTCCTTTGTTTAGCCTGTTTAGTCGTTTTGTGAGGTGATGCATTAGTGGAGGGGGCTGAATGGCTGTTGTTGTATTTGGGTCGATATGGGACTTGAGGGTCTTTTTGAAGGGCTGCTTGAAGGGTTTGTTCTCGGCTTGGTTCAGAAAGAGAGAGGTGAAAAGAAGCTAGGGCCTTGGTCGCTTAGGGTTTTTGTCTGTTTTGTGTGTGAAGCCGAGTGAATGTGAGAGAGAACCGAGTACAGTTCTTGTGAGTGTGGGGTGCGAGTAGCGTGAATATGTCTTGGCAGTTATCGGGCTGTGTTTTTTGTTGGCGAGGGGTATGTGTGTGATTGTGCGTGGCTATGAGTTGGCCGAGAGGAGAGAGAAGGGCAGGTTTTGCGAATGGAGGGCTATTAGTGCTATTATGCGATAGTATAGCCGAGAGGTATTGGTACGTGTAGAGTCTGGTGAGGAGCTGAGGCTTATTTGGTGCTTTATTGCTCACGGTTTTTGTTTGGTGTTGACGTGAATGGCTTTTTTTTTGTGTTTGAGGTGAATGGCTGGTGCTTTAGGGTTTTAATCGGTTGAGAGAGAGAGAAAAGTGAGCTGGTCTGCCGAGAGTGGAGTGAGAGTGAGAAGGGTTTATTTTATGGCTTTTTCGTGAATGTGAGCTCTGGGGTGTGAAGGGTTGGTTTAGTATTCTTTTTATAGGCAAGGGTTGGGATTATCCTTATGTGAATAGGGAAAGAATATTGTGTAATTATGAGGATATTTAATTTTTGTATCATAAGGAAAAGATCTCTTTAATTTAGTAAGGTAATTTGATTTAGTTTGATTTTATTTGATTTAGTTTAGGAATGAGATTTAATTTAATTAGGAATGTGTTTTATGGAATTTGATTTGATTCTTTTAATTCGAGAATGTGATTTAATTCAATTTGATTTGATTTCCTTAATTTGGGAAGATGATTTAATTGGATTTCAACATGTGTTTAATGTGTGGATTTATTATTTTGGATGGGCTTGGGCGTGAGCTAAGAGGATTTGGGCGTGGGTTTGGTTCTTTTTAGTGGGCTTGGTGTGTGTTGCGGATATTTTGGGCCAAAGATGTGTGGCTTACGGGGGTTTTGGGTCAAGGATGTGTTTTAAAACAGAAGTCCAACGAGCGAACCCACAACTAAGCAAACGAATTTAGTCCAACAAGATATGGATTTCTGACTTTTCCTTCCGACGTCCATTTCCCGCGACTTCCAAAACTTAAAGAGGAGTGCCTCCGTATGAGACTCATCATCGGGACTTACATGCAAAAATGCAGTGCCTACAGTCACCCCCACTTTGATGGGATTTTTGCAGTGTGTGACAGTGACAATCCTATCAAAGTTATGCAATGCATTTTTACTTACCTGGCTCGCCAGCTGCTGCTTGACTTGCATGTTGCTTTGAGATGTTTCAAGCTGAGTTGATCTGGTGGTGAGGTGCTGCGAACCATGAGGTTCATCCCTGCAAGATGCTGTGATCTCTAGGAATCACTACCGAACTGAACTGATGAGAGTTGGTTCATTTCCGAACCATTACTGAGTTGAGATTGTGGTCCATTTTCGAACCGTGCTATATTTTTGGAGCGCCATTTTCGGCGTGCTAAACCTCATTTTGAGGCGTCGCTAATGTGATGGTTGTCCATTTTTGAACTGTGCTCCATTTTTGGAGCGCCATTTTCGGCATGCTAAACCTCATTTTGAAGCGTCGCTGATGTGATGGTGGTCCTTTTTTGAACTGTGCTCCATTTTTGGAGCGCCATTTTCGGCATGCTAAACCTCATTTTGAGGCATCGATGATGTGATGGTGGTCCATTTTTGAACTGTGCTCCATTTTTGGAGTGCCATTTTCGGCATCTGTTGTGTGTGCTATATTTTGGAGCGCCATTTTCGGCATCTGTGGTGTGTGCTCCATTTTTGGAGCGCCATTTTCGGCATCTTGTTGTGTGTGCTCCATTTTATAGCGCCATTTTCGGCATCTGTTGTGTGTGCTCCATTTTTGGAGGGCTATTTTCGGCATCTGTTGTGTGTGCTCCATTTTGGAGCGCCATTTTCGGCATCTGTGTGTGTGCTCCATTTCTGGAGCGCCATTTTCAGCATCTGTTGTGGTCTATTTCCGAACCGTGCTCCATTTTCGGAGTGCCATTTTCGGCGTTTGATGTGATATTGGACCATTTCCGAACCGTGCTGCATTTTCGGAGTGCCATTTTCGGCGTCTGATGTGATATTGATCCATTTCCGAACCGTTAATGATGAGATGGTCCATTTTCGAACCGTTACTGATGAGATGGTCCATTTCCGAACCATTACTGTGAGATGGTCCATTTCCGAACCATTACTGATGTGATGGTCCATTTCCGAACCGTTACTGATTATGGTCTTGTTCCCGAATTGAGATGAGGGTCTTGTTCCCGAATTGAGATGAGGGTATTGTTCCCTACTTGAGTTGTGGGTCTTGTTCCCAAACTGAGTTGTGGGTCTTGTTCCCGATTTGAGTTGTGGGTCTTGTTCCCGATTGTGGGTCTTGTTCCCAAGTTGAACTGCGGGTTTTGTTCCCAATTGTGGGTCTAGTTCCCAAGTTGAACTGCGGGTCTTGTTCCCAATTGTGGGTCTTGTTCCCAAATTGAGTTGGGGGTCTTGTTCCCTGAATTGTGGGTCTTGTTCCCGATTTGAGTTGATGGCCTTGTTCCCTAAATTGTCGGTCTTGTTTACGTGGGTCTTGTTCCCGATTTTAGTTGAGGGTCTTGTTCCCTGAATTGTGGGTCTTGTTCCTGATTTGAGTTGAGGGTCTTGTTCCCTGAATTGTGGGTTATTTTCCCGTAGGTCTTGTTCCCGATTTGAGTTGAGGGTCTTGTTCCCTAAATTGTGGGTCTTGTTCCCGTGGGTCTTGTTCCCGATTTGAGTTGAGGGTCTTGTTCCCTGAATTGTGGGTCTTGTTCCCGTGGGTCTTGTTCCCGATTTGAGTTGAGGGTCTTGTTCCCTGAATTGTGGGTCTTGTTCCCGATTTGAGTTGAGGGTCTTCTTCCCTGAATTGTGGGT
The DNA here is from genome assembly GCA_019454045.1 of Zanthoxylum bungeanum. Lineage (NCBI taxonomy): Eukaryota > Viridiplantae > Streptophyta > Magnoliopsida > Sapindales > Rutaceae > Zanthoxylum > Zanthoxylum bungeanum. The sequence continues at coordinate 48,478 of SKCR01014381.1, forward strand.
CTTGTTCCCGTGGTTCTTGTTCCCAAATTGAGCTGAGGGTCTTGTTCTCGATTATGTTAAGAGTGGGCTTTATTCCCGAACTGATTGTGGTCTTTGTTCCCGATCTGTGCTGAGAGTGGGCTTTATTCCCGAACTGAACTGATGGTGGGCTTTGTTCCCGAACTATGCTAAATGTGGGCTTTATTCCCTAGGCTTTGTTCCCGAACTGTGTAGAGAGTGGGCTTTGTTCCCTAGGCTTTATTCCCGAACTTTATTGACTGTGGGCTTCGTTCCCGAGCTATACTGAATGTGGGCTTTGTTCCCTGGGCTTTATTTCTGAACTGTGTTGACTGTGGGCTTTGTTCCCGAGCTGTACTGAATATGGGCTTTGTTCCCTAGGCTTTATTCCTGAGCTGTGTTGACTGTGGGCTTTGTTCCCGAGCTGTACTGAATGTGGGCTTTGTTCCCTAGGCTTTATTCCCGAGCTGTGTAGAGAGTGGGCTTTGTTCCTGAACTGCATTGAGAGTGGGCTTTATTCCCTTGCTGTACTGAATATACGCTTTGTTCCCTGGTCTTTATTCCCGAGCTGTGTTGATTATGGGCTTCGACCTTGGGATTCATTCCTGAAACTGCAGATGATGTGAGCCTGGACCCTGGGATTCGTTCCCGAAACTGCTTATAATATTGGCCTCGACCCTGGGATTGATTCCCAAAACTGCTGATGGTGTGGGCCTCGACCCTGGGATTCATTCCCAAAACTGCTTATCTTTGTCGCTTTTTCTTTTTCTTCAAAACCTGCGAACAAAAACAAAACAAAAAATGCATGTATGTGACGTGTATGCATGCATGCATGAATGTGTCTCCTATTCCGATGGGTTAGGCCTTTTTTGTGCTACTCAGTGTCCTTCGCCTAGAGCTGTCTTTGGTCACCCCTTGGGCATGCTTACAGTTTCTTTCTGTCAATTCTCTTCTGGTGATTGCTCAGTTTTCTTTGGTCCCATGACTCAAGATTCTGTTATGTCCCTTATTCGCGAGGTGGTAGACTGGTCGCCCCCAGTCTTGATTTAGCTTTCTGCTCTCCGCCGCTTGCATTAGGTCAAGGTGGACCATATGATATGGCATTCTATATCATCATATTATATCACATGCTACGAAATAGTCCCAATAGTTACACATATTATTGCCCTCAAAGAATGCCCAGTATTGAAACCAGAGAACCTTCAAAACATTCAATGCAACTCAAATCCAAGTCTTTGAATAAATTATCTAAGCCAGACTCAAAGTGTGTGTCTGCAAAGGTTCCTTTGCAGATTCATCCCCAGGTAAGCCAACTCAATGATTTCGTCAAAAAATTGGGATCGATGGGTCAAACCAACCTAGTTGTCTCAATTATGCCTGCAGTTGCTTTTTTATGCTCAATGTGGTATGGTTTTCTTTCTATTTTGTCTTTTTCTTTTTTCTTTTCATTTTGAACTTCTTTTTTTCTTTTCTTTTCTTTTTTTTCTTTCTATTTTTTTTTCAACACATCTACCCTTTAAGGTAGCATTTCTCCTCATGGTGGTCCTAATACTCGCCCATGGGTAGCTTCACGCTTATTGGTTATAGGTGGTTTAGTTATTTTCCTAGGAGACTTTTCTTTTATTTTCAACCATACCACACATCATAACACAAGCAAATCAGGATAGACATTTAGGCGAACGGTCATTCACCGACCTACAATTTCTTCAACTAGTCACTTAGCTAACTACTCAGGTTTTCACTGCTAAGAACCATAATCAAGTGCTTACGAGTCTAGCATAGATCAATCACTCAAAGTATCAGATAAAAGCACATCAAAAGTTTATCATTTCTAAGGTTTCTCCCTAAAGCAAACCAAACCATTTCATAATCAGACTCATGCCTAACTATTAAGGACTAAGAACAATTTTTTTTTCTTTTCTCTTTTTTTTTTTCTTTTCTTCTTTTCTTTTTTTTTTTGTTTTTTTATCTGTTTTTTTTATTTTTTTTGCTGAAAGCCCCCCAATGGTCTTTCTATTCTTGCCGTAAAGTTTTCTGTTCCTCGTTACCTTTTTCCCGATATCCATGTTTGCTAAACTCTTCTTGACAAGTCTTATTCTTCCTAACCCAACGAATATCTATGATGGATTTTTAGTCACATGGGGTTAACATGATGCGTGTATGCATGAGATGCATGAGATGCATACGATGTATGGAATATATAAATCGGCCCATTATCATTTTAAAGCATTCAATCATACTATTGCGCGGTGCAAACTTGTCCCAGTTGAAAAGGCCCAACAGGTTTACACTTTTGCGATAACATGGCAAAGTAACTTCAAATGGTAAAAGGCCCAAATGCAAAATGGCCCATCGGCATTTTAGAAGCTTTTGGCCCGATTGTTAGAGGACACGAACTCGTCCCAGTTTAAATAGCCCAACAAGTTCATATCTCCTGACAAGAAGTCCAACTGAATCCAAATGACGATGGTCCCAAACATAAATATAAACATAAAGAGGTATTTTCTATTAGTCCTACGACTATGGTTCACATATGGGTTTACGGGGATGTAGATAAAGGCTCCCGCTGACGAAGGATTGCCCACAACTAGGACTCCACACTCAAGGGTTCAAGCGACCAAGTGATCACACATTTTTTATACCTTAAGGTACGTGCCAACAAGTTATGGTGCGTGACTAACTGTCAAATGGATTTCCTATTGTAGATTCCCGAGAGGGAGGGTGGAGTGAACTCTCCTAAATACCCAAACCTCTTAGGCTCTTATCGCCTTGGTGACAGGAATAAACAACAAGTCCTCCAAATTAGTCTGTCACAGTGAGCTACGGGTAATGATTATCTAGGTGCATTCACAGCTTTTCCTTATAGAAAGGTAGTGAATGAAGGAAGACACCAAACCATCACCTAGCCTTAATAATGCTTTTGATTAAACCCCCTCAACCCACTATAGACTCGGTTAACTAAAGCAGAAATCACAATCACTACAAGACATTATTTCGGGGCTGATTCTCTATCCCCAGTGGAGTCGCCAGACTGTAGGACACAGAAATTGGCGACGCTATTCCAGGCTCGCGGCCCAGTTGGGAGTACAGAGTAGCCCGCAGGGGAACTAAACCGGAGAAATAAAATGGAGTCGCCACCCAGTGTAAACTGGGAAAATTATTTAAGGCCGCACTCACCCCTCAGAAAAACCTCAAACCGTTGGGTTCGGAATGATCCCTTACTTATGCCACTTGTAATGAATGGATTTGTGTAATATCTAACCAAATCTACGCAACAATAAACTATATCTAAGTTCGCATACAACCTATATCTAAGTTTGCATATAACCTATATCTAAGTTTGCATGCATAAAAGTAAGTTGAAATAACGACAAGCATACAATCTCATTAACATATTAAATAAATAAATGCGGGAACATAAATAAATATGTGACCAAAGAATTTGGCCGTTTTGAATGTAGGACTTCGCATACCCGGTTGGACGTATTCCACGTCCAACCCAGCATGCCGTTTCCAGGACAACAAAATAAAATATAACAAAGGGTGCCCTCAGGTCTTACCTTTTAAGTCGCCTCTTGGAAGTGCGTTACACGGCCGTCGGAAGGGTTGATGCTTCGCAACTTTTCCGGTTCACTGGTTCAATGTTTTCCTTCGTCGCCTCGCTATTTTGGGCTGCTGTTTCCTCGTTTTCTCGCTGTTTTTCTACTGCAGTTGTGGCTTACTATTTTGAGTGATCTTGGGCTATTTTGGGACGATTTTTAGGACTATTTCGGGGACTGATTTGGGACTATTTTGGGGTGTATTTCTCACTGTTTTGGGGGAGTTTCACGTGTGCATGGGTCCTTTGTTTAGCCTGTTTAGTCGGTTGGTGAGGTGATGCATTTGTGGGGTCTAGAGGGGCTATTATTCATGCGTTAGTGGAGGGGGCTGAGTGGCTGTTGTTGTATTTGGGTCGATGTGGGACGTGAGGGTCGATTTGAAGGGCTGTTTGAAGGGTTTGTTCTCGGCTTGGTTCAGAGAGAGAGGCGAAAAGAAGCTAGGGCCTTGGTCGCTTAGGGTTTTTGTCTATTTTGTGTGTGAAGTCGAGTGAATGTGAGAGAGAACCGAATGCAATTCTTGTGAGTGTGGGGTGCGAGCAGCGTGAATATGTCTTGGCAGTTTGCGGGCTGTGTTTGTTGTTGGCGAGGGGTATGTGTGTGATTGTGCATGGCTATGAGTTGGCCGAGAGGAGAGAGAAGGGTAAGTTTTGCGAATGGAGGACTGTTAGGGCTGTTATGCGATAGTATAGCTGAGAGGTATTGGTACGTGTGGAGTCTGGTGAAGGGCTGGGGCTTATTTGGTGCTTTGTTTTGTTTATTGCTCACGGTTTTTGTTTGATGTTGACGCGAATGGCTTTTTTTTTGTGTTTGAGGTGAATGGCTGGTGCTTTAGGGTTTTAATCGGTTGAGAGAGAGAGAAAAGTGAGCTGGTCTGCCGAGAGTGGATGGAGAGTGAGAAAGGGTTTATTTTATGGCTTTTTCGTGAATGTGAGCTCTGGGGTGTGAAAGGTTGGTTTAATCTTCTTTTTATAGGCAATGGTTGGGATTATCCTTATGCGAATAGGGAAAGAATATTGTGTAATTATGATGATATTTAATTTGTGTATCATAAGGAAATGATCTCTTTAATTTAGGAAGGTAATTTGATTTAGTTTGATTTTATTTGATTTAGTTTAGGAATGAGACTTAATTTAATTAGGAATGTGTTTTATGGAATTTGATTTGATTCTTTTAATTCGGGAATGTGATTTAATTCAATTTGATTTGATTTCCTTAATTTGGGAAGGTGATTTAAGTGGATTTCAACATGTGTTTAATGTGTGGATTTATTATTTTGGATGGGCTTGGGCGTGAGCTAAGGGGATTTGGGCGTGGGTTTGGTTCTTTTTGGTGGGCTTGGTGTGTGTTGCGGGGATTTTGGGCCAAGGATGTGTGGCTTGCGGGGGTTTTGGGTCAAGGATGTGTTTTAAAACAGAAGTCCAACGAGCGAATTTAGTCCAACAAGATATGGATTTCTGACTTTTCCTTCCGACGTCCATTTCCCGCGACTTCCAAAACTTAAAGAGGAGTGCCTCTGTACGAGACTCATCATCGGGACTTACATGCAAAAATGCAGTGCATACATCGGTGTGAAATCACACACGTATAACGTAAGCGCACGTATCGTTCAAGTAGTATAAAAAGTATCGATCCGACGAGGACTTAATACCTAGGCTATTAATTTGTTTGAGGCCAAATGATTACAAGTATCTAACAGGTTCATTGTTTGATTGGGTGTTGACTTTAAACTTAAAAACAAGTAAATAAAATGGTGCGAAAGTTGATTGAGGAAAATTCAAATTTATTAAACTATCCAGGATTGTGATTTCTTCCAATATCTTTTTAAAAGATGAAGTGGTTATTTTATGTTTGTGTAATATATTGGTCTACTAACCTGGAACACAAAATTCTGCAAAAGCCTCTGTCGATGGTCAGATGCAAATACCCAGTGTAATCCGATTAAATCATAAGTCTATGCAACCAAATTACCTGAATTCAATAAGATTAAATTTCAACTGTGGTTACCCCTGCCCGATAGGTATATGTCTATCCTGTAAGGGAATTTATTAAAGGGTTATCTATCATCAAGGAAGATCGTAGGCTATTAAGTCTAGGGCTAAAACCTAAAATTCCTTTGTCAAGTTTATTTTAAGTTTACCAGATCAATCTTATTAATTGCCAGTTAACAAGAAGCATTAAGCTTAAGACTTAATAAGTAAACCTTTATATTACCCAAACTATAAAACAACCCTTTATTAACCGATGATATTGGAATTCATCACAACCCCAGATAACTAACTTAATTACGACACATAACTATGGCTAGTAACAACTTAAAAATAAAAGACATAAAGTAAAATGCTGAAAAGTAAAATGCTGGAAAATAAATAAAGAAAAATACAATGAAAGAAAATGCTAGAGCTAGAGGATCTACTTTTATCACTACTATTTTAGATATCTCCCTTAATATAATATATAATCTTGTGTGATATTACCAACCAGCCATATAGGCGGTAACCTGATTAAGTCAAATTAAGTCCTACCGGCCATAAAAGTGGTATCATTATTTGTCCATAAACCAACCATATAGGCGGTAATTACCAACTGACCAACCAGGCGGTATCCATGCATAGTCAGGTTAAAACCAGTTTATAATTAATTACCAACCGACCAATATAGCGGTATCCTTGTTAAGTCAAGTTTTAAATAGTTTATATATTATAATTAAGGGCGATTAATATAAATAGCAGTAATAAAAGTTCTACTTTTCACCATACCAGGGGGAAGTTACCTCCTCATTGCTGAATAGTACAAACTGAAAAAGTAAAGAAAGTAAATTACTATTATAAAAAGTAAATAAAATTAATTACAACACCGAAATTAAAAAAAAAACTAAATACAAACTCCTTATTATTATCAGAGAATTCAGTGAGGAAGGTAGATCTGAAACTGAAATTTCGAGCTGAATTTATAGGGGTCGGTAAGCCTTCCGCGTCATGACGCTAACTCCTTACGCGTCACGACGCACCGCGTTTTCCGGCGCAAAATACGGCATGTTTTCCAGATCGGTTGACACGTGGCAAGACGGTTGGGAGCTGAATGATTGTGCTGATGTGGCGATGACGTGGTGATGATGTTTCAATGACGTGGAAACACGTGGTGATGTGGATTGTCGGCACCATAGGATTGTGACATGTGGCACGCGATAATTGGCTGATGAGGACGTGGCTGACTCGTGGCACACTAACTTGGCATGTGGCTGATGTGGACGCCTACGTGGATGACATGTGGACGACATGTGGCGATGGCGATTGTCGGCACCATAAGATGATGACACATGGCACGGTGCACGTTACCTGATCTCCTCTGATGTTGACACGTGGCTGGCGCACGTTAGCATCTGGCGCATGTTAGCAGACTTCTCAGATTTTGACACGTGGCACATCGCATTTTAGCATAAAGTGGTGCAAGTTAGCACAGGTCGGTGCACGTTAGGCGTTGCGACTCAGGCAGCGCGTCGCGACGCGTAAAATGATATTTTTTCCCTTTGTTGTCATTTTTCACTGTTTTGGCCCCAAATCACCTCCAGAATGTCCTGAAACTTTATTTATCTACAAAATAACACAAAACACATCAAAATATTCACAAAACTCAAGAATCTATATAAAATATTAGGTCAAATGAGTGAGAAAATAGTGATACATTTACCACTCATCACACCCCAAACCTAACATTTTGCTAGTCCTCGAGCAAAATATAAAATAAAATAACATAAAAATTAAGCTAAGCCACTTTCGTAGGGATCACGGTTGCATTTAGCGTATGCAACAAGCCTTTAAACCCCTAGGTGTCCCTAGTGGACGAGTTGTAGTCTCGTGACGGCTTACAGCAATGATACCCACAAACGTTTTACAAAAGTTAAAAGATAGTAAAACTAATGCACACAAAAACAAAAAGACAAGAGAAAAGAGAATAAATAAGTTAGTGACTAATCAAGTTAAACTTCTCACCCTAGTTAATAGTTATTTTCTTTCTTTTTAAATTACCGAATAAGTGAATTCTCCGATTATTTTTACCATTCTCCATACACACAGCCAACAAAATATTAATCAACTCATTTTTGCCCACAATAGTCACAAGTGTAGTTGAAAAGAATATAATATTTTTGTCCTAAAGTTATATCAGAATTCACACCTTTTTTAAGCAATGGAATATTTTTCTGATTTTTCTGATTTTTTTTATTTATATACAATATCTTTCATCCATGTAGCGAGCTTTAAGTCAGTGACTCTTAAACCAATTGGCTTTAGGGCACTAGGTGTTAAGACACCCCTACGGACTTAATTATTCGGACTTCAGATATATATATTTTTTTCTAACATCTTCGATCCATGTAGCGAGCTTTGGGCCAGTGACTCCCAAATCAGTTGGTTTTAGGGCACTAGGTGTTAAAACACCTCATACGGACTTAATAACTCGGATCTCAGACGTTTTTTTTATCCCATTGCTTTTTATGGATGCTTCTTCCAATTAATCTAGAGCACTGAATATTACAAGCTTGTCAATTACAACTCATGTCCGTATGTTACCATGTATGTTGATAATACATGTCAACTGAGTATATGAAGATCCATTTTAATCAGTTTTATGGAGAATTCACAAATTAAATAATTCAAAAGGAAATAAACAAAAAATTTACTTGTTCCGAAATAGGTTGAAATACGTCTCAGGAATGGAAATTCCTTACACGGCTATCTCACACCAATTTCACCTGATTAATCAAATTAAAAACACAAAAACACAAAATATTTTTTTGTAAAATTTTTTCAATTTTTTTGTATTTTTCGAAAAATTTTGGACTAAAAATAAAAACAACATACAAACAAGATACTAATCAACTATTACCCACCCTCAAACCTAAATGAGACATTGTCCCCAATGTCTTAAAAAGTAGAAGTTGAGTTCAGAAGATAGTACCTGGTTAGCTGAAATTCTACATCTAGAAAGGAAATTAAAGGTTAAGATCCAGATTTATCCGACGCTTCTTACCACGATCATCATCAGACCATTTTATCTGTGAAAGGATAGGGTCAATTTGTGGTTCATAGGTTAAGATTTGGTCAATTAAATCATGGGTAGTTCTGGCAGTGAAGAGGAGTTCTTTTAAAGGTTTTGAGATGAACCCATTTCTCCGGGCATCATCAAGAGATACACAAAGAAAATAATAAAATCCATCTACGTTGAACAATCCAATTGATTTCTGATGTATGTTAAAGTTCGCCCAAGATAGCACTGTAAAGATCTCCTCCAATGTACCCAAGCCACCTGACAAAGCAATAAAAGCATCAGCACGGTTAATCATTTCCACCAGTCGTTCAGAAATACCTGGCACGATCAGTTCTTCTCTGTTTGATGATCCTATAAGATCCGCCTCTGCCAATGGTTTTGGGATGATTCCCAGAGCTGGACTGCCTCCATCCTGTACGGCCTTTGAAACGATCCCCATTAGTCCAAGATTTCCACCACTATATACCAAATGCATATTCCTTTCAGCTAAGACTCGACCCAATTCATGTGCTGCCACTATGTATTGTGGCTTAGTACCAACACTAGTACCGCAAAACACACAGATGTTTTCAACTCTTCTTTTTGAAGTAGCTTCCATTTTTATGTATTTCTTTCTTAGCTCTGGATGCCTTCAAAAGTGCAATGATGAGTTGAATTTATATTACCTGAAAATGGGTGAGTAATAATAGCACTAGTATCTTCCAAAGTAGCAAAATAGTAAATCGTGAAAGGTCAAAAAGTCTGGATCCTATCGGAGAAAATAAACGAAAATAACAAAACAAATCACAATCATTAGGAAAAGACAAAGAGATATAATATTTACAATAATTTACGGCTTGATTGATGTCTATTCGTCATGGACAAGCTTCCCATCCAATTTTCTTAAAAATTGGAAAACATGGTCTTTTTGAGTCAGATTCCCGAGACTTAACTGTTGTCTTTCTCTTTGGAATTGTGTATATAACACGCGAATTTCGTGATACACATATCCACCGGGATGCGTCTCAAGAGTTTTAGATATGTCATCCAAAGACTCCTTACTCAAGCCATCTCTAATGAAATTTATCTTATCTTCACGGTTATCATACATCATTCCTAAATAACGACAACGAGTATCACAAAACATACGAGCACATTTATAGCATACACCCATTCTTTTAGCAATTCTCTTTTTAACATAGGTGCTTCTTTCTAAACCAGGCAGATGTGAAATAAAAGAGTCAGAGAACTCACCTGCCAATCGGACCCGTGCTTCAATAATCCAACGAATGTCAATAGAAATACCTTTGATCATCAGTAGTCTCATTCATTCCGAGCGAGCTTTGTAGACTTTCATCAGAATGTTTTGAGGGAGAGAAGGAAATTGCTTGTGAATATTTGCGAGAACTTCTTCCATCCTGAAATAACTTAACCTGCAAAAACTAAACACACAAAATGAAATCACACCAAATCACAATATATACACAAATTGCATTGGTTGCCTCCCTGCTAGCGCTAAGTTTAATGTCGTCAGCTACATATGACTTCTCGAACGTTAGGCTGGATCTGAAAGTGTGACACTTTCTTTTTATCGCTCAAATAATTCTCCCCACTAGTGCTTGACACACTGAATGTTAACCTTGAATGTTTCGTTGGTGTTGGGATCAAGTAACTCAATAGCTCCATATGGTAAAACCTAAGTGATCACAATTGGACCTGACCACCTTGATTTCAACTTTCCAGGGAAAAGTTTTAACCTTGAATTGTACAACAACACCTGCTGCCTTGGTTCCAGTTGTCTGCGTACTATTTTTTTATCATACCATTTCTTGGTATTTTCTTTGTATAATCTGGCATTCTCATAAGCCTGTAGGAGAAATTCTTCCAATTCGTTGAATTGGTGAAGTTGTTTCTCTCATGCAGCTTGTGGATCAAGATTCAACTTCTTCAGTGCCCAGTACGCCTTGTGTTCAAGCTCAACTAGCAGATGACATGCTTCCCCAAACACCATACGATATGGGGACATACCAATGGGTGTCTTGTAAGCTGTCCGATAAGCCCATAATGCGTCATCCAGTTTTGTAGACCAGTCCCTCCTTGTTGATCCGATTGTTCTTTCCAAGATTCTTTTGATCTGTCTGTTTGAAACTTCAACCTGTCTGTTTGACTCTGGATGGTAAGCAGTAGCAACTTTATGAGTAACTCCGTATTTGGATATGAGTGTTTCGAAATATTTATTGTAGAAATGTGTGCCACCACCACTGATAATTGCCCGAGGTGTTCCGAAGCGAGTGAAAATATTCTTTTTAAGGAACTTGATCACAACTTTTGAATCATTTGATGGCAGTACGATTGCTTCAACCCATTTGGAGACGTAGTCTACATCAACCAGTATGTACAGGTTTCCGAACGATGGCACAAATGGTCTCATAAAATCAATGCCCCACACATCGAATATCTCCACTTCCAGAATGTTTTACAGTGGTTCTTCATTTCTCCTCGAAATATTTCCCGTTCTCTGGCACCTGTCACATTGAAGAGAAAACAAGTAAGCATCTTTAAAAAGAGTGGGCCAGAACAAACCTGATTATAGGACTTTGGCTGCAGTTTTATTCCTGCTGAAGTGTCTGCCATATGGTGATGAATAACAATGTTGCAGAATATTGTTGACCTCCTCATGTGGAACACATCGTCTCAATAATTGATCAGCACAACGTTTGAACATGTATGACTCATCCCAGACATAGTGCTTGACTTCTTTGAAGAATTTATTCCTTTGCTGAGTTGTCCATTCCAATGGCCATTTTCCCGAGACTATGTAATTGACATAGTCAGCATACCAAGGAGCATCATGCTGTTTCATGGCAAACAACTGTTCATTTGGAAAAGTTTCTTTGATTATCAGTTCTTTGCCACCTGTTTCTCCATTCTCGAGCCTCGACAAGTGATCTGCCCCCTGGTTTTCTGTCCCTTTCCTGTCTCTGATCTCCACGTCAAATTCTTGCAGTAGAAGCACCCAACGGATCAATCTGGGTTTGGCATCTTTCTTCGCGATCAGATATTTGATTGCTGAATGATATGTGTAGACCACCACTTTGGGACCCATCAGATAGGATTAGAATTTATCAAAAGCGAACACAACTGCGAGCAACTCATTTTCAGTGGTTGTGTAGTTGAGTTGAGCATCATTCAGAGTTCTGCTGGAGTAATAAATTGTGTGGAAAACTTTTGCTTTGCGTTGTCCAAAAACTGCACCTACAACAAAATCACTAGCATCGCACATCACCTCGAATTGAAGGGTGCAGTCTGGTGCTACAATGATAGGAGCAGAAACTAGCTTCTGTTTTAAGATCTCAAAAGCTTTCTGGCATCCTTTGGTGAAGTTGAAAGGCGCATCCTTCTTCAGAAGATTGGACAGAGGTTTAACAATCCTTGAGAAGTCTTTGATAAATCTCCTGTAAAAACCTGCATGTCCGAGTAAACTCCGAATTCCTTTGACAGATGTTGGTGGAGGTAGTTTTTCAATTGTTTCAATCTTTGCTTTGTCTACATCGATTCCCTTTTGTGAGATCCGATGTCCCAAAATGATGCCTTCATGCACCATGAAGTGGCATTTCTCCCAGTTGAGTACCAGGTTGGTATCTTCGCATCTTTGTAACACATGTTCCAGATTTTGCAAGCAGTGGTCAAAAGAGTCTCCAAACACAGAGAAATCATCCATGAAAACCTCCATACTCTGTTTTAGCATATCTGAGAAAATGGCCATCATGCAACGTTGGAATGTGGTAGGAGCATTACATAGTCCAAATGGCATCATGTGGAATGCAAACGTACCATACAGACATGTAAAAGTGGTCTTCTCATGATCTTATGGGGCTATGGAAATCTGATTGTACCCCGAGTATCCGTCCAGAAAATAATAGAACTCATGTCCTGCTAGTCTGTCCAGCATCTGATCAATGAATGGTAGCGGAAAATGATCATTCCTTGTTGCTTTGTTCAGCTTTCGGTAGTCCATACAAACTCTTCATCCAGTCACAGTTCTTGTTGGAATCAGCCCGTTCTTTTCATTTTTGACTACAATTATTCCTCATTTCTTTGGTACACACTGCGTAGGACTCACCCAAGTACTGTCTGAGATGGGGTAAATGATGCCAGCATCCAACCATTTAATGATTTCTTTCTTCACGACCTCCTTCATGATTGGATTTAGTCTTCGTTGATGCTCCACTGTGGGTTTGTACTCATTGTTCATCAGAATCTTGTGCATGCAAAATGATTGACTAATGCCTCGAATGTATGCTATAGTCCAGTTAATGGCTTTCTTGTTTTCTCGTAACACTCTCATCAACTTTTCTTCCTGCTCCAATGTTAGCGAAGAAGAAATAATTACAGGTAATTCAGAAGAGTTTCCAAGGCTAGCATACCTGAGATGGCTCGGAAGTAACTTCAGCTCCAACTGCGGTGGTTCTTCAATTGAGGGCTTGATTCTCTCCTTCTTCGGGAGTTCTAGAATTTCAACTGGTGGTGTTGATTTGAACCGAAATGGTTTATCAAGATAGTTGATACATTCCAGGATTTCAGCATCTAGCTCGCTGTTAGTCATGTTGGTGATGCAAGCTTCAAGTTTGTCTGTGGGAGGTGGTACTGCATCAGTATCCTGGATGATACTATCAACAACATCAACTCTGAAACATTCTTCCTCTTTTTCATCACTCGGGAATTTCATGGCTTTGAAAACATTAAAGATAACTTCTTGGTCCTGAACTTTCATGGTTAGTTCTCCTTTTTGTACATCAATAACAGTCTGACCTGTAGCCAAGAATGGTCTTCCAAGGATGATAGGTACATCTTTGTCTTCTTCCATGTCAAAGATAATGAAATATGATGGGAGAATGAGTTTGTCAACTTTGACCAGCACATCTTCAATGACTCCTCTCGGAAATGTGAGCGTTCGATCAGCAAGTTGTAGAGAGACTGAGGTAGGCATTGCTTCTCCAATTTGCAGTTTCCTGTAAATAGAAAAAGACATCAAATTAACATTTGCACCTAAATCACATAAAGCCTTACCAATGTACTGTTCTCCAATGGTGCATGGGACAGTGAAACTGTCAGGATCTTTCAACTTTGGGGGAAGTTTCCTCTGAATGATGGCACTGCATTCCTCCGTCAATGCTACTGTCTCGTAATCTCCCAATCTCCGTTTTCGTGAAAGAATATCTTTCATGAATTTGACATAGCTAGGCATTTCTTCCAACGCTTCTGCAAATGAGATGTTGATATGCAGCTTTTTGAACACCTCCAGGAAACGAGCAAACTGCTTATCCAGTTTGTTTTTCTGAAGACATTGAGGAAAAAGGTGGAGGTGGAGGTGGATGTAGAGTGATTTAATCTTTTTCCTTTGTTTCTTTTTCCTCTATCTGTGGAACTGCATCTTTTGGAACTTCTTCAATGGATGCCTTGATTCCAACATCTTTGTTGATCTCAATACCACTTTTCAAAGTAATGGCTTGACATTACTCCTTCTCTCGGTTCCTTGGATTCGGTTCTGTGTTGCTGGGAAGATTTCCTGGCGGTCTGTAACTCTGAGCATTGGCCAGTTGTCTTATTTGATTCTCTAGTGCTTTAATATAGGCAGATTGGCTCCGAAACATATCATCATATTTTTTTAACTGAGTCAGCATTTCCGCTATTCCTGGTTCATTTTCCTGCTCTTGGCCTTTGTTCTGTTGATGTTGGAATCCGGGTGGTGGATAGTTCTTTTGCCCTGAATTGTTGCTCCATGAGAAATTGGGATGATTCCTCCACCCTGGGTTGTAGGTGTTAGAATATGGATTGTTCCCCTGTCTGTTGAAATTGTTGACATAATTCACCGTCTCTTCTTGTTGGTTTGGCTCTGGTGCTCCTACATAAGGTGAACTTGTGGCTCCAATATTGCCTTGCATACCGAGAGTCTCCATGAATTTGAATATCTGATCTAGCTTGGCATTAACTACTGTGTTGGCTCCAACTTCATAAATTCCAGCAATTCTCTGGATCATGCTCCTTTCTGTTGGCCACAAGGAATTGTTGTTAGCCATTTCTTCAATTAGGTCCCAAGTTTGATCTTCTCCTTTTGCCATCAAAGCTCCTCCAGCAGCAGCATCAATTGTGGTTTTCATCAATCCAGAAAGTCCATTATAGAAAGTTTGGACTTGAAGCCATTTTGGAATCTCATGGTGAGGATATTTCCGAAGTAAATCTTTGTACCTTTCCTAAGCTTCGTAGAGAGTTTTCGAGTCTTATTGTACAAAGGATGTGATGTCATTCCTCAGTTTTGCTGTTCTGGATGGTGGAAAATACTTTACAAGGAATTTGGTGGCAAGAGTGTTCCAAGTTGTGATGGAACCTGCTGGTAGTGAATGTAGCCAGGCTTTAGCTCTGTCTTTCAAACAATATGGGAAAATTCGCAGTCTCATTACTTCTTCAGCTCCTCGGTTGTAATTGAAAGTGCCGCAAACTTCTAGGAAGTTGCTGATATGGGCATTAGGATCCTCAGTTGCATTCCCCCCAAACTGAACTGACTGCTAAATCATCTGAATGCATGTTTTGATATCACATGTGTTTGCTGGTAATGGAGGAAGTACAGTACAGGAAATGAAGCCGTCGACAACCGAAATGGTTCTGTCTCGAATGGGAATTGGTGGTGCAACTTCTAAAGGTTCAGGTTCCATGTTAACTAAAGCTTCTCGGCCTTCTCGCATTTCCCTTCTCAACTGTCTGATGGTTCTTTCAATTTCTGGGTCAAGCGGTCGGAGTTCAAAGCTTCTGGTTCGTCTCATGTAGTTTCTGAGAACCTGAAACACAAGAAAACATAAATAATAAGTAAAAAAGAAATTAGATACAAGTAACATATCTAACCCCAAAACTAATAATGAAAGATAAATAAGCCCCCGGTAACGGCGCCAAAAACTTGACCGGTGTGAAATCACACCCGTATAATGCAAGCGCATGTATCATTCAATTAGTATAAAAAGTATCGATCCGACGAGGACTTAATACCTAGGCTATTAATTTGTTTGAGGCCAAATGATTACAAGTATCTAACAGGTTGATTGTTTGATTTGGTGTTGACTTTAAACTTAAAAACAAGTAAATAAAATGGTGCGGAAATTAATTGAGGAAAATTCAAATTTATAAAACTATCCAGGGTTGTAATTTCTTCCAATATCTTTTTAAAAGATGAAGTGGGTATTTTATGTTTGTGTAATATATTGGTTTACTAACCTAGAACACAAAATTCTGCAAAAGCCTCTGTCGATGGTCAGATGCAAATACCCAGTGTAATCTGATTAAATCATATGTCTATGTCAACCAAATTACCTGAATTCATTAAGATTAAGTTTCAATTGTGGTTACCCCTGCCCGATAGGTATATGTTTATCCTGTAAGGAAATCTATTAAAGGGTTATCTATCATCAAGGAAGATCGTGGGCTATTAAGTCTAGGGCTAAAGCCTAAAATTCATTTGTTAAATTTATTTTAAGTTTACCATATCAATCTTATTAATGGCCAGTTAACAAGAAATATTAAGCTTAAGACTTAATAAGTAAACATTTATATTACCCAAACTATAAAACAACCCTTTATTAACCGATGATATTGGAATTCATCACAACCCTAGATAACTAAGTTAGTTACGACACATAACTTGGGCTAGTAACAACTTAAAAATAAAAGACATAAAGTAAAATGCTGAAAAGTAAAATGCTGGAAAATAAATAAAGAAAAATACAATAAAATAAAATGATAGAGCTAGAGGATCTACTTTTATTACTACTATTTTAGATATCTCCCTTAATATAATATAAAATCTTGTGTGATATTACCAACCGGCCATATAGGCGGTAACCTGATTAAGTCAAATTAAGTCGGACCGACCATAAAGGCGGTATCATTATTTGTCCATAAACCAGCCATATAGGCGGAAATTACAAACCGACCAACCAGGCGGTATCCATGCATAGTCAGGTTAAAACTAGTTTATAATTAATTACCAACCGACCAATATAGCGATATCCTTGTTAAGTCAAGTTTTAAATAGTTTATATATTATAATTAAGGGAGATTAATCTAAATATCAATAATAAAAGTTTTACATTTCACCATAGCAGGGGGAAGTTACCTCCTCATTGATGAATAGTAAAAACTGAAAAAGTAAAGAAAGTAAATTACTATTACAAAAAGTAAATAAAATTAATTACAAAACTGAAATTAAAATAAACTAGATACAAACTCCTTATTATTATCAGAAAATTCAGAGATGAAGGTACATCTGAAACTGAAATTTCAAGGTGAATTTATAAGGGTCGGTAAGCCTTCCACGTCGTGATGCTAACTCTTTACGCGTCGCGATGCGCCACGTTTTCCGGCGCCAAATACGGTGCATTTTTCAGATCGGCTGACATGTGGCAATGTGACTGGGAGCTGAATGATTGTGCTGATATGGCAATGACGTGGCAATGATGTGGCAATGATGTGGCAACACATGGTGATATGGATTGTCGGCTCCATAGGATTGTGACACGTGGCACACGATTATTGGCTGATGATGACGTGGCTGACACGTGGCATACTAACTTGGCATGTGGCTGATATGGACGCCTACGTGGATGACACGTGGATGACATGTGGCGATGGACATTGTCGGCACCATAGGATGATGACACGTGGCACGATGCACATTTGCAGATCTCCTCTGATGTTGACACGTGGTAAGCACACGTTAGCATCTGGCGCATGTTAGCAGACTTCTCAGATTTTGACATGTGGCACGACGTATTTAGCTTGAAGTTAGCATCTGGCGCAGGTTAGCATAGGCCGGCGCATGTTAGGCGTCGCGACTCAGGCAGCGCGTCGCGACGTGTAAAATGACATTTTTGCCCTTTGTTGTTTTTTTTCACTGTTTTGGCCTCAAATCACCTCCAGAATGTCCTGAAACTTTATTTATCTACAAAATAACACAAAACACATCAAAATATTCACAAAACTCAAGCATCTATACAAAATATTAGGTCAAATGAGTGAGAAATAGTGATACATTTACCACTCATCAGAAACGTAACGAAAATTTAATAGTTAAGTTAAGCTATGTTTTCTATAGATAGAATTGAATAGTTTAGAAAATGATCTAGATTAAAATTCTGCATATGATGTAGAACAATACTTCCTTGAGGAATATCCCCGCTTAAATAAAGCTGTAAAGTAACGTGTATTGGATGTGTGTTTCTTGGTCCGTCTTGTCAATACAATTTATGGGTACCTTTCTATGGCTGCATCCGACATCGTGCCAAAGCAATGAGGGTGTAGTTGATAGAATTTTATCCATGCCGGATGTATATTTGGTACTAGATAAATTCAAGTGAAAGTGGAAATCCTGAACGTGCCAAAGTTGTCAGGATTACATCGGTAGCTTGAGTTCGTCACTGGCAAGTGAAGCCTTGATACGCCTCCTTGTGAACGTGCCAAATCCGTCATAACGAGAAATGGTCAGGACCAAAATCAGGAGTCACAGTGAGTGTGATTGACAATGAGTTGACTACCTAATGAATATACGTAGGCGAGATCGTGCCAAAGCTGTGCGTCGAAATATATTAATGAGATCCTACTCTTACTATGGAATTCGATTTAATTATTGAGTTCCCATTCTCTGTTGGGGATTACGGTATTACATAAATTTGTGGGAGACACTACTGGGTTAAAAATCCATAACTAAAGCAGTGAGTAATTTTATGGAAATTGCTACTTTTGTTTTCTTTTATTCTAAATTGATAATAGAATTATACTTCTAATCCACTGCATGCATATTACTTGAATATATTTTTTGACTTCTATTATGGTTGCGTATTTCTAGAATAGGTTCTAGAATGTTAGTAGACTTAGATATTGTTAGATTAGTCAAAACCATCAGGAACTGTTGTTCTGATTTTCTTGAAAATTAAGATGGTTAGTGACTTAGTTACTAAGTCACGATAGCTAATCTAAATAGATATCCCTTTTAGGATATTATTCTATAGAAAGAATAGTTTCTTGTGAGGTAAGAATTGACATGAATTAGTTCATGTCTCGAGATTCTTGACTGGCATTAAGAAAAACTCCATTAGGTATTTTATTTATCATATAATGATGTTTCTTGGCTTCAGTGACTTTTAGAAGTCACGTGTTTGACACATTTTACTAATCAATTATTTACAATTGTTGTGAATAATTGAAGGCAAATTATAGAGCTTAACAAATGAGATGTGTGTAGTTGTGTCTAAAGAATATCGATTCTCATAATACTACAACTGTAGGTATTGGATACCAGATCTCTCATCTAGTTATTTGAAATAATGTTTAATTATTGTTTTGATATTTGATATCAGAACTTGTGACTATTGGATAATTACTTGTTCTTTATAAACAATTGTTACATATTTTAATATGATTGGTTGTGTCATTGATGAAGAGATAAACATTAAGAAAATTATTCGGTTGACTAAATAACTTAGATCAATGTTTTATGAGATTTTACCACATAAGCATTAGATGCTTATTTCGTATGGTAAAGGATGGTCTATTACAAGATCACACCATATATCCTTATGCATTTAATAAATATTGTATTCAGGATTTGATTAAATCTCATTTAATCAATGATCGTCATTGGACCATAGATTTATTAAACTAATACATTGGATGTATGTAGTTTAATGAATTATAAATTACCTTGGATAGTTTTCTTTACTTCGTAACTTAGTTAATGAATTTTCATGACTTTTGCGTGTTTCTAAGAGTATATATATTGAACGTCTTGAATGGTTCGAGAATTTTCAATATGTTTCTGATGAAACGCGGATAAAATATTTTGACTGGTTCAAAGTTATTCTATTTGAAGTGTTGAAAACTATATCTTTAAAATTCATTGTGAGTCTTTGAATTGTTCAAGGATGTTTGATATGATCAAACATATGAATTTATGGCAATTAGTTCTATAGTTATTTAATAGATGTGATTCTTACTCAATATTATTATTCTATAATTCCATCGTGATGGAATTGGTCAGTGGGAGAAATAGAATCTTATATGATTTAATTCGTTTGATATTGAGTGTTACCGAATTAGTTTCGATACTCTTGGGGTTATGCTCCAGTTATAATAATTCATCTTTTTTATTAAGGTTCCATTAGTTTCTACAGTTACGTATATGATATGTATAAGTAGAAAATTCGAATCTTAAAAGGTTTGAGATTTGAATCTTTCTTTTGTGTAATGGTTATATAGTTGAAAGTACTTGCGCCTCGGAGGTACAAGTAAAAGTTTATCATTTATTCTATTTAATAGAATATTGTATTCTATTTGATAGAATAATTTTTCTATAATCCCGTGTTGTAAAATTGTTTTATTACTTGGAAAGTAACATCAGATGTTAATGATTGTAGACCAAACTTGACTTATTGAAGTCAAATGTGAGAGTGATAAACTATAATGGAACTACATAATTAATAAAATGAAATGACCCTACGATATCTTTCGTATAAGTTTAATAGGATGTCAGAATCATTTACAAAAGTATTTGATACTTAATGGTTCTGTTGTTTTCTTATTGAAGAAAATTATCCTATAACTTGTAGTGGGAACGATGTTTGATATCGATTTCGGAAGTTAACATTGAACCATAGATCTAAGATTGTTCGTAGCTCACTATAATCAAGTTTTGAACTTGATGAAGCTTTCGTTATGAATCGTTCATAAAATGTACAAATTGTTTGCGCAGCAAAAGTAAAATTAGCTTGTTAAAGGTTCGACCTTTATAGTATGACAGTGAGAAAAGTTATACTCAGTGATCTATTGTAGACTCTGAGAAAACTTGTCTCAAGTCGCACTGATTGAAAAATTAAAGATTTGTTGGTTAATGTTGATATTAAACAATATATTTTGGCTAAAGAATGCAAACTGGCGTTCCTGAATGTTTTCTTCGAATGAGAAATCCGTTGTGGTTTCTTTGTTTGAAGAGTTCATTCTAGAATGGACCTAGAGTTTGTATTCTGCTGAGATCACTGTTTGATATACTGGCTTATAGAGCCTATTGTATACTCAGATAAGCTTTCCGAAAATTTATGTTCTCTAATTTTGATCAGTCAGATTGTCTGATTTTATCAAAACATAGAGAATACATATTTGATAGTAAGGTCAGTGGGAGCGTACAAATTTCTTTCTAGTGTTATATATCCTAACGGCATTATCATTATTAATGTAATAATGAAATGTTTATGAGGTAAAAGGTTTACCTAAGTCTTTTTTCTCCGTGAAATCAGTGGGAGTAGTCTCTGTTATATTTGATATAAAGTTTTATATATAATATAAAACTAAGAGACTTATGAGAAACTCTCATTAGTCCTGCATTAGTTATGATCTAATAAAGGACATAACAAGACTATCTGTATGATAGTTAGTATAACTGTTTGACAGTTAGTGTGTCTCTTTTATATAGTATTTATCTTTCGTAAATGATGATTCCTTTGTCGAAAGAGAAATTGATTAGAATGTCTAGTCAATTTGATGCCTCATATGATGATAGCATAATGAATACTATATAATGTGCGATTAAAGATATCAATTTAGTTGTAATTGTTACGAGTTATTTTGATATGCTGCAGACCATAGGATGTGTCTTGAAACATGTTCTTTGTGATCTTTAAGATATTAAGAACGAGTTTCCTATTCATGGAGAATATAATCCGCAACCATTAGGGTCATATTAATTTGAGCCTAATTATGACGTTAGATGATCTGCGTCATATAAAGTCATTAAAAGATACAGTGGGAATGTCACAGTTAATTCTACTATATTAGTGGAATTTGTTGCAACTTAGGAAGTATTGAATTTTGAAGTTGCGTAGTGACCTAATAGATTAGAAGTTTTGATGTTAGTGTCGTACTTGCGGTTGTCTCATAGTGTTTTGGATTTGATCTCTAAATACATAGGCAATCTAATAGCTATAGCACAATATTAATATCGCATTTGAGTCAAATTGATATAAAACTTGGGTTCTACAAAATATGAATGATGTTGGCTAAGGAAAACAATTGGGTTTGTTGGACAGACTCAATTTATTAAAGCGGGCTTACTTATTGTTTCCTACCTCTTGAGTGCTAGGTGAGCTCTTAAGGGCCATGGGTATGTGATACACATTGAGATGTGTAAATGATACCGTAGATTGGCATTAGAGCAAGTGGGAGAAATTGTTAGGGTTGGTGCTCAGAGTGCCAATCCGGATCATATTTATGTGTGATTCATAAATACGAACAATATATTTTTCCATAATATTACTTATTTAATGGTAGCACCTCTTGTCTTTTATACACATATTCGATCTAATTGCGATTAGATATCTAATTATGATTAGATTGAAACTAAATCTGATTTGGTGATACATGTATATTAGACAAAGATCATAGGATTTACGATGTAGTGCGCAGTTACAACGTAGTTTTTAATTGACATTGGGAAGCGTCACTATAAGTTGTAAATCCTTAAATAAAGTTCCTGGTAAAGATTTATTAACACGGGTCGGTTAGTAAAATCTGTTTAGACCAGTACATGTCGTATATCATGATTTGGTCCGATAGTTTATCCCAATGAACCATAAGTCTCGGGAGACTCGTATTGACATGTAGGTGTTTATTTGATAAACACTGAACAACTCACTGAAGATTTCCTAATAGATGGTACACCAACGTCAATAGGAATCTTCCTGAGTTGAGCGAGCATAGTGATCCTTCGGCTTGAGATACCACAATGGATATATGAGTTATCCTCCATACTTTGATGGCAGTCACGTCACCGATCTATTTAGATCAGACCTCCATCTGTTCATTGGGTGTGTGGACTGATGCTCATGATATCCTGTGCGTATCAAGAAAGAATCTGTCAGTCCTGTGTACAGGGCATAGGCATCCTACACGTGTTTGCGATCTAGTAAATCCATGGCTGCAGTATAACATCGGAAATCAGTTCCGAGTGTTATTTAGATATCATAAATTTGAAAAATCGACCATATTATACCGAAAGGATTTGACGTTCTTATCTATATCCCAGGTATAATATGGAAAGCCTGTGACAGAGGGATTATACGTATGCAATGACCTCGACTTGCATAGTTTATCGAGATTATTTGTGGTCATCATAATTCATGAGTGGGTGTATTATGGACACGAAATTGGATTTCGTTACGGATAAACATAAACTTAGAGAGTCTCACAATATGAAGTGTACTCGTTGAGCACTTGAGCAATGTGTTATGAATAATACATATTATTCATAATACTTCATCGGATTAAATGAGTTAATTCGAATCGTTTAAACGGTTAAACGAAAACACATGCATAAGGGCATTTTTGGTCAATCGTAATTAATATGTATTTGTATTTGATACAAAATTTGATTTGATACATATTAAATATTTGTCAAATGAGTTTTTGACACATGCCATAAATATATGTATTTGTTATTTAATGTATATAAAAATACATATATAATAACAATTATATTAATTAATTATTTAGATATTTAAATGTTAAATATTTAAATAATTAAATGATAAAATATTTTCATAAAAGTTATGATAAATGTTTAATTATAATTGGTCATATGTGGCATGCTTTTATTAAACTTTAGGTGTGCAAATATGATTTGCTATCATAAAGTTTAATGTTAATTTAATGAAATTAAAAAAAAATGATCAAATTGCCCTTGTATAGTTGGTCAAGCTTCATTTAAATTAGAAATTTTGTTTTGTCTTTCCTTGAAGCAATCATGGCTGAAAATCCTCCATAGATAAAGCTCTCAATTTTGTTTGATGAAACAAAGGAAGAAAAGTGAAGAAAATCAAGAAAAGCTTAGGAAAATTGGAGATTAAAAGGTAATCTTTAATATTATTGAGTTTAGAAATTTAGTTTCTTGTTCTTGTGTTCCTAGAATAGTTCTAGGTTTTCTTTACTTGTTAAAATTGAGGCTTTTGGTGTTGGAAGATGGATTTGGAAGTGTCAAGTATGTGTGAAATAAAATTGGATGATATTATTGTAATTATTGTCCAATTAGATCATTTGATGATATGTTGTCATTATAGAGTGTTATGACCACTCTTGTAATGCCTAGAATTATTCTAGGGTGGTTCATTTGTGGTGACTTGAATTGGTGTTAAGATTAATTAGATTAATGTTGGAAAATTGGATTTTAAGCATGAAAAATTTATATATTTTGCTTCTGGATCAAATCTGGAAATACTGTTAATTTCGTGAAGCAAAATATGTCATATGAATGTATTGGATGTGTTTTGGGTGTTGGAACAATTGCCGGAAATTGTTTCGGAGTTGAAATAAGCGAAAACGGCGAAAACGGCATTACCGGGTGACTTTTGAGCCAACCGGGTGACGGCTGCCCAAACAGTGAATTTTTCACTGTTCGGGCAGTCCATGAACTGCCCTAATACTATTGGGGCTGACCTTGGCAGCCTTCATGTGTATTAGGTGGTCGGTTTGGTCAAAAATGCGTTTTATGTCATTTTGCGAAAAAATATTTTTGTAAAAGTTCGCGACGTTTCTTTGTTATTTATGTCTTTATTTGATATCGAATAAATGTGTTTAGGTGAAATATGAATGAATTATTCATATTGGATATTGAATAATTCATTTGGTAATTTAAAAATTTTTTAAATTATGATTTCGCCCGAACTGTGAGCTTCTGCTGCGCCCGCGTCAAAACCCCAACAAAATTGGTATCAAAACAGGTCTGATCTTTGATCCATTACATTAGTCATGCTTGATATATGATATATAATCCAATTTTTATGTTTGCACATGCACGTAATCTATATGTTTCTTGACTTTTCGGTTCTACGCTAACGGGAAACGTAACGAAAATTTAATAGTTAAGTTAAACTATGTTTTCTATAGGTAAAATTGAATTGTTTAGAAAATGATCTAGATTAAAATTCTGCATATGATGTAGAACAATGATTCCATGAGTAATATCCCTGCTTAAATAAGGCTGTAAAGTAACGTGTATTGGATGCATGTTTCTCGGTCCGTCTTGTCAATACAGTTTATGGGTATCTTTCTATGTCTGCATCCGAGATCGTGCCAAAGCAGTGAGGGTGTAGTTGATAGAATTTTATCCATGCCGGATGTATATTTGATACTAGTTAAATTCAAGTGAAAGTGGAAATCCTGAACGTGCCAAAGCTGTCAGGACTACATCGGTAGCTTGAGTTTGTCACTGGCAAGTTAAGCCTTAATACACCTCCTTGTGAACGTGCCAAAACTGTCATAACAAGAAACGGTCAGGACCAAAATTAGGAGTCATAATGAGTGTGATTGACAATGAGTTGACTACCTAATGAATATACGTAGGCGAGATCGTGCCAAAGTTGTGAGTCAAAATATATTCATGGGATCCTACTCTCACTATGGAATTCGATTTAATTATTGAGTTCCCATTCTCCGTTGGGGATTACGGTATTACATAAAGTTGTGGGAGACACTGCTAGGTTAAAAATCCATAACTAAAGCAGTGCGTAATTTTATGGAAATTGCTACTTTTGTTTTCCCTTATTATATATTGTTAATAGAATTATACTTCTAATCCACTCCATGCACATTACTTGAATATATTTTCTGACTTCTATTAGGGTTACGTATTTCTAGAATAGGTTCCAGAATGTTAGTAGACTTAGATATTGTTAGATTAGTCAAAACCATCAGGAACTGTTGTTCCGATTTTCTTGAAAATCAAGATGGTTGGTGACTTAGTTACTAAGTCACGATAGGTAATCTAAATAGATATCCCTTTTAGGATATTATTCTATAGAAAGAATAGTTTCTTGTGCGGTAAGAATTGACATGAATTAGTTTATGTGTATTGGATTTTTCATCAATTTCGGTCTTTAAAACTTCAGAACTAGAAACTCTTGCCAACAGAAAAGTTGTAGATCTTTGCGTCTTCTTTCATCTGACCAAAAAATCACTTCAATCCAATATCGGAGTAAACAATTATGATCAAAATATGAAAAATTACGCAGGGCTGGAATTTCTTAATTTGTACACAAGATAATGGATTAGCACTTACTATATTCCTTCCTAAGTCAGGAATGGCGGGATGGATTAAAGCAAGAATCCCTCAACTCCTTCGGTTAACTATATCTGTAAAAATTATGACCAAAATACGAAAAATTACGCAGGGCTGGAATTTCTTAATTTGTACATTGTTAGAACACCCTTTCAAGTTTTTGGCCTTTAAAATCCAAATGTCATGTCCCTTTTTCTAGTTATGCATATATTATTTCATCTACATAAGAAATAATAATCACAATAAAAATATATAAAACATGAATTTAATTAATATGCTAAACTAAGGAGATTAATGAAACTACAAGTGTAAAATGATTAATTTTTCTTTTAATAAATGTGTACTTTTTAGTGTTCATCACACCCCCTCCCCCCAACCAGCTTATTATTAGTCCCTAGTAATTTAAGTGAAAAATTTTAAAAAGACAAATTCTTATCTAAATTAATAATTGTTTTCTTTCTTTTTAAATGATCAAATAAGTATATTCTTGTATACTTTTTACCTTTCTTCCATACACACATAAAACAAGGTATTTAATCAATTCATTGTGCCCACAATATTCACAGGTCTTGTTGAAAATATAGTAATATTTTTGTCCTAAAATTATATTAGAGTTCACACCTTTTTGGTAGTGGAAGTTTATTTGTCAATACAAAAATAGTTTTTAAAAAAAAAATAGTAATACATCTTCAATCATTGTAGCGAGCGGTAACACCCCGCCAGAGGCGGGATGCTACCGGCAGGAGACATGATTGACCCATCTCCATAAGCCCATGAATTTATTGAAAATTCGACATGATGTATCCTAAAACTAGACAACCTGGATCACAGTCCAGCATCGAAGGGAATCTAAGAAGATATCAAACAAATAAAAGGACCTCAGGTCCACACAAATCTCATCAAAATCATATCCTAAGGGCTCCTCCCATATCATTTATCAACACTAAGGGGCTCTGTGCCCACCACATCATAAACAATTAAGACATTTACTTAATATATATACAAACAGCGTGCTCAGCATGACAAATTAGCAATAACCAAATATCCTAAACTTCTTAAACTTCTAAACTTCTCCCAAGACACTTACGAGGGTGACTGTCGCTTAAGTGATCCGCGTCTCGAGCATGACTTCCAAAGATGAAGTGGTTGATTCATCTGGAAGCCAACCTGCAAAAAACTAAACTGGTTTGGTGTGAGTTATAAAAACTCAGTAAGTAACCATGCTAATACTACTAACAGAACATTTAAAATCAATTGCATTATATGTTTTTCAAATTTATTAAGTTTCGACGAGTTCAGAGTTATCAACATTTGTTATCCTTTATACTTTATCCATGTCAAATATTTATATTTACCTATCTACGTATGTGCCAATCTCATAGCTAACATTCAAAGCAAAGCTCAAATATCATAGAGTATATCGTTAACATCAATTCCACTTCAATCATGTGAACATGAAGTCATACATCTATATTTTAATCACAAATATCCATATTTGAAATATCATCAGATCGAAAAGTCATACAAACTTCCTACATTTTGAAACAAACTCTTTCAATTCAATGAAAACTTCCTTTAATTACAGTAGCCTTATTATGACTTACATGCGTGATTCATATGCATTCATACATATCATGACTCACTTTTCATATATTCACACAAATTCAATTTTAGAATTCTTACACATACATATATACGATACAACTTAGCAAACATATTTTACAACATCTTATACTCACACTAACTCTCGAATTATTCATTCACTCTATAATAGCATTCACAGTTCACACTCAGACATACATATAATCATCGTACAACCGACAACGAAGCATACATAATAGCTAATATATCAAAGAAAACATAACCAAACAATACATTCATATGGCTGGCTTGTACACACATGCACACATATCACGTGACACAAACTCATCATACGATCTCACATACACATACACATACATGTAAAACATTGCTTATCATCTGTATCATCGTATGCACACGTATATACATCAAACATATGACTATACCCGTTATATCGAATTTTGATACCATGACCTTCATAATACTCATATTCTTTACTTATCAGTCAACATCCACCATTCATTTACGTATCCAATCAGTCACAAACTTCTATCCCTCGGAAAAGACTTAGCCTATACCAATCCAACCTCTATACCACTAGATCATATTCATTAGTCATTAATAAACTTATTCCAATAACACACATCTACACGTACAAAAACAAATTTAGAAATCATGACTTATTTAATTTGTCGGTCTGCCATACATAAATTATCCATGGCATATCATCATATACCAATACAAATATGTGTATCAATACCTATACATATACTTTTTTCATTTATGTATACATATACGTACCATTACACGTTCATACACTTACATACACAAATCACATGAATATAGACATTGAGCTCGTCAATTACTTCACATTATAGCATAAAATAACCAAAAATTCATACCTATGGTGGTTGATTACTTAACCATACATAGTCTAGCAATTATTTCTCAATATCATCTCTTATTTATTTTCGTCTCAACCTAAAAACTTCAATCATTTCTCTCTCTATATATAAATATAAATCAACTTTCAAGTATTCATCACATGGGTTACTTACCTGGCTTCGCGAGCACTCTAGGTCATAGTCACATTAATCAAAATAAATAGCGAAATGCCATCAGAAACACGACTTACGGAGTTCTCGACTAAACTATGATAAAATCACAGATCTTTCCGGAACAACCAAATCAAGTCTGTTTTCAATATTTTTAGTTTCAATAATCTTAAAACACCATCACAAACTATTTCAAGCCACAAATTCACCTAAATTCTCGGTTTACGCATTTTTGGAAAATCTTCCGAAAACGTTTCCGCAAACGCTACAGAATGGTCCCGAACCTTCCAAACCTATCCAGATTTATCCAAACATGTTTGTAATATCATAAATAACTCATAACTATCATCAAAACCAAAACACCTTTATACACAAAAACCCACTTTTACCGAAAACCTATATATTCTATCGGATCGATCAAACTCATTCCGTTTTCAATCGGATTCTACCGAATGCTCATATTCAATACACTAATACTCAAACAATTCAATTTATATCAATACTCTACTCTACAAAGCTACTGGATACATCCGAACATTTAACTATAAACTTGAAATTTGTAGATTTTTACCGAGAGGTCTTGACCGGTGCTTACACACATGCGTATAACGCAAGCGCACGTATCGTTCAAGTAATATAAAAAGTATCAATCCCACGAGGACTTAATACCTAATATATTAATTTTATGAGGTCAAATGATTACTAGTATCTAACAGGTTGTTTGATTGATTTGAAATGGTGATGATTCTAAATTTAAAAACAAGTAAATAAAATTACACGAAAGTAGGTTTAAGGAAATTCAATATTAAAAACTTTCTAGGGTTGTGAATCTTTCGAATATCTTTTAAAAGATGAAGTGGTTATTTCATGGTTGTGTAATAAATCGGTTTACTAACCTGAAACACTAAATTATGCAAAAGCCTTTGTCGATGGTCAGACGCAAATACCCAGTTTAACCCAATTGAATCATATGTCTATGTCAACCAAATTATCTGGATTCATTAAGTTTAAGTTCCAATTATAGTTACCCCCGCCCGACAGGTATATGTCTATCCTGTAAAGAAATCTATTAAAGGGTTATCTATCCTCAAGGAAGATCGTGGGCTATTAAGTCTAAGGCTGAAACCTAAAATTCCTTTGTCAAGTTTATTTTAGATTAACCACATCAATCTTATTGGTGATCAGACAACAAGAAACATTAAGCTTAAGACTTAATAAGTAAACCTTTAAATTACCCAAACTATAAAATAACCCCTTATAAACCAGTGATATTAGAATTCATTACAACCCCAGATAACTAACTTAGTTACGACACATAACTAGGGCTAGTAAAAACTTAAAAGTAAAAGACATAAATTAAAAATGCTGAAAAGTAATTGCGGTAAAGTAAAAGCTGAAAAGTAAATTACAATAAAATACAATGCTAAGGTAAAAGGATCAACTTTTACTATTACCTATTTAGATATCTCCATTAATATAATATATTAACTTGTAATTATTTTACCAACTGTCCATATAGGCGGTAACCTAATTAAGTCAAATTAAGTCCAACCAGCCATAAAGGAGGAACCAAAATAAACCTTCCATATAGGCGGTAAGAAAATTTAATTACTAACCGACCAATTGACCGGCGTAAATACACACGTATAACGCAAGCGCACGTATCGTTCAAGTAGTATAAAAATATCGATCCCACGAGGACTTAATATCTAATCTATTAATTTTATGAGGTCAAATGATTACTAGTATCTAAAAGGTTGTTGGATTGATTTGAAATGGTGACGATTCTAAATTTAAAAACAAGTAAATAAAATTGTTCGAAAGTAAATTTAAGAAAATTCAATATTAAAAACTATTTAGGGTTGTGATTTCTTCCAATATCATTGAAAAGATGAAGTGATTATTTTATGTTTGTGTAATAAATCAGTTTACTAACCTGGAACACTAAATTATGCAAAAGCCTCTGTCGATGGTCAGACACAAATACCCAGTTTAACCCAATTGAACCATATGTCTATGTCAACTAAATTATCTGAATTCATTAAGTTTAAGTTCCAATTATGGCTACCCCCGCCCGACAGGTATATGTCTATCCTGTAAGGAAATCTATTAAAGGGTTATCTATCCTCAAGGAATATCGTGGGCTATTAAGTCTAAGGCTGAAACCTAAAATCCCTATGTCTAGTTCATTTTAGATTTACCACATCAATCTTATTGGTGATCAGACAACAAGAAGCATTAAGCTTAAGACTTAATAAGTAAACTTTTAAATTACCCAAACTATAAAATAACCTCTTATAAACCGGTGATATTAAAAGTCATCACAACCCCAGATAACTAATTTAGTTACAACACATAACTAGGGCTAGTAAAATCTTGAAAATAAAAGACATAAAGTAAAAATGTGGTAAAGTAAATACTGAAAAGTAAATTACAATAAAATAAAATGTTAAGGTAAAATGAATTATTTTTACTAATACTAATTTAGATATCTCCCATAATATAATATATAAACTTGGGATAACATTACCAACCGACCATATAGGCGGTATCCTGATTAAGTCAAAGTAAGTCCAACCAGCCATTAAGGCGGTAAAAAGATTTGTCCATGAACCTGCCATATAGGCGGTAAGAAAGTTTAATTACCAACCAACCAATCTGGCGGTATCCTTGATTTGTCCGGTTTAAACCAGATTAAAATGAATTACCAACCGATCAATCTGGCGGTATCCTTTTTAAGTCAATATTTTAAATAGTGAATATATTATATTTAAAGGAGATTAATCTAAATAGCAATAGTAAAAGAATTACCTTTCACCCTAGCTGGGGAAGTTACCTCCTCATGGTAAATAGTAAAAACTGTAAAAAGTAAAAAAGTAAATTACTATTATTACAAAACGTAATTAAAATTAATTACAAAACTAAAAACTAAAAAACTAAAAATTAAAATAAAGTAGAGAGAAAAACTCCATCTTTACATCAAAGAGATGAGAGATAGTGGTACAACTGAAACTGGAATTTCGCGCTCTATTTATAGGGGTCAGTAGGGGTCGCTCGCGACGCCCAGCTCGCGTCACGACGCCAGTTTTATCGACATGGCACGCTGTGGTTCGTCGGTTGCAGATTCTGGATAAGGTGATAAGGTGACACGTGGCAGAGTGTTTGGGACTCAATTATTGTGACACATGGCGGCTTCTGATTGATCGGCTAGATTCTTATCCGCCACGTGTCAGATAAGGATTAGATAGCCAAAAATTGATGCTGACGTGGCGGTGACGTGACAGTGACGTGGCGGTGATGTGGCGACACGTGGGAAATGGACTGTCGGCACCATAGAATTACGACACGTGGCACTTCCTGATTGGCTGATGATGACATGGCGGTGAGGTGGCATGTTGACTCGGTCAACCTGGTGATGTGGCTGATGACGTGGCAATGACGTGGAGTGATACGTGGTGACATGTGGCGATGGTGACTATCGGTATCGTAGGATGCTGACACGTGGCATGGCGCATGTTAGCAGATCGGATGTGATGGTGACACGTGGCACGACGCATTTTAGCAAAGTCAAACTTTTCTCAGATTCTGATTTGTGGACCCGGTGCATGTTAGCACTATTCGGCGCATGTTAGGCGTCGCTGAAGGTCTTGGCGTCGCGACGCGAGAAATTACCAAAATGCCTTTTTTCGTCCAATTTTCACTATTTTTGCCCAAATCACCTCCAGAGTGTCTTGAAACTTTATTTATCTACAAAATAACACAAAACACATCAAAATATTCACAAAACTCAAGAATCTATACAAAATATTAGGTTAAATGAGTGGGAAATAGTGATAGATTTACCACTCATCACACCCCCAAACCTAACATTTTGCTAGTCCTCGAGCAAAACATAAAATAAAATAACATAATAAAATTTAACTAAGCCACTTTCGTAGGGATCACGGTTGCATTTAACGTATGCAACAAGCCTTTAAACCCCTAGGTGTCTCTAGTGGACGAGTTGTAGTCTCGTGAGGGTTTACAGCAATGATACCCACAAATATTTTACAAAAGTAAAAAGAAATTAAAAACTAATGTACACAAAAGCAAAAAGACAAGCGAAAATAGAATAAAGATGTTAGTGACTAATCAAGTGAAACTTCTACTCCAAGTTACTAGTTGTTTTGTTTCTTTCTAAATTAGTGAATAAGTAAATTCTCCGATCATATTTACCATTCTTCATATACACAGCCAACAAAATATTAATTAACTCATTTTTGCCCACAACAGTCATAAGTACAGTTGATAAGAGAGTAATATTTTTGTCCTAAAGTTCTATCAGATTTCACACCTTTTTGCAGCAATGGAATAATTTTTCTGATTTTTCTGATTTTTTTTCTTTGATTTTTCTCTATTTTTTATTTATATACAATATCTTCCATCTATGTAGTGAGCTTTGGGCCGGTGGCTCCCAAACCAATTGGCTTTAGGGCACCAGGTGTTAAGACACCCCTACGAACTTAATTACTCAGACTTCAGATATATATATTTTTGCAGCATCTTTGATCCATGTAACGAGCTTTGGGCCAGTGACTCCCAAACCAGTTGGTTTTAGGGCACTAGGTGTTAAAACACCCTTACAGACTTAATAACTCGGATCTCAAACGTTTTTTTTTTTTTTACTCCATTGCTTTTTGAGATGCTTCCTCCAATTAAACTAGAGCACTGAATATTACAAACTTTTCAATTTTAGTTCATGTCCGTATGTTACTATGTATTTTGATAATACCTGTCAACTGAGCATATGAAGATCCATTTTAGTCCGTTTTATGGAGAATTCACAAATTAAATAATTCAAAAGGAAATAAACAAAAATTAACTTATTTCGAAAATAGGCTTGAGATACGTCTCAGGAGTAGAAACTCCTTACTCAGCTATCTCTTACCAATTTCACCCTTTTAGTCAAAATAAAAACACAAAAACGTAAAATATTTTTGTAATTTTTGAAAAATTTTCAATTTTTTTGTATTTTTCGAAAAATTTTGGACTAAAAAAAAAAAAAAAAAAACAAGGTACTGATCAACTAATTTCCTCCCCCAAACCTAAATGAGACATTGTCCCCAATGTCTTAAACAGTAGAAGAAGAGTTTAGAAGGTAGTACCTGGCTAGCTGAAATTCTACAAGAAATTAAAGGTTAAGATCCAGATTAACACGACGCATCTTACCACGATCGTCCTCGAACCAATTTATCTTTGAAATGATATGGTCAACTTGTGGTTCATAGGTTAAGAGTTGGTCTGTTAGATCTAGAGCAGTTATGGCAGTAAAGAGGAGTTCTTTCAAAGGTTTTGACACGAACCCATTTCTCTGGGCATCATCAAGAAACACACAAAGAAAATCATAAAATCCATCAACATTAAACAACCCAATTGGTTTCTGGTGTATGTTCAGGTTCGCCCAAGATAGCACAATAAAAATTTCCTCCAATGTACCCAATCCATCTGGCAAATCAATAAAAGCATCAGCACGGTTAATCATTTCTACCAGTCGTTCAGACATACCTGGCACGGTCAGTTCCTCTCCGTTTGATGGTTCAATAAGATTTTCATCTGCCAAGGGTTTTGGGATGATTCCCAAAATGTGACTGCCTCCTTCCTGTACAACCTTTGAAACGATTCCCATAAGTCCAAGATTGCCTCCGCCATATACAAAGTGCATATTCTTTGCAGCTAAGACTCGACCCAATTCATGTGCTGCTTCTACGTATTGTGGCTTAACACAAACACTACTACCGCAAAACACACAGATGTTTTCAACTCGTCTTCTTGAAGTGGCTTCCATTTTTTTTATGTATTTCTTTCTCAACTCTGGATGCCTTCAAAAGTGCAATGATGGGCTGAATTTATAGTACCTGAAAAGGGTGAGTAAAAATAGCACAAGTATCTTCCATAGGACGATTAGTAGCGAAAT
Organism: Zanthoxylum bungeanum; assembly: GCA_019454045.1. Classification (NCBI taxonomy): domain Eukaryota; kingdom Viridiplantae; phylum Streptophyta; class Magnoliopsida; order Sapindales; family Rutaceae; genus Zanthoxylum; species Zanthoxylum bungeanum. The sequence goes on from SKCR01014381.1 coordinate 82,834, forward strand.
AATATCAAATAGCACAAGTATCTTCCATAGGACGATTAGTAGCGAAATAATATCGTGATAGTCAAAAGGGTCTGGATCCTGTCGGAGAAAACAAAAGAAAAACAACACAACAAATCACAATTATTAAGAAAATACAAAGAGATATAATATTTACAAGAAAAGTAACGGCTTGATTGACGTCTATGCGTCAGGGACAAGCTTCCCATCCAATTTTCTTATAAATTGGCAAACATGGTCTTTTTTAGTCAGATTCCCGAGACTTAACAGTTGTCTTTCCTTTTGGAATTGTGCATATAACATGCGAATTTCATGATACACACATCCACTGGAATGCGTCTCAAGAGTTTTAGATATGTCATCCAAATACTCCTTACTCAAGCCATCTCTAATGAAGTTAATCTTATCTTCGCGGTTATCAGACACCATTCCTAAAGAACGACAACGAGTATTACAAAATATACGAGCACATTTATAACAAACACACATTCTTTTGGCTCTTCTCTTTTTAGCATATGTGCTCTTTCCTAAGCCAGGCAGATGTCAAATAAAAGAGTCAGAAAACTCACCTGCAATTCAGACCCGTGCTTCAATAATCCAACGAATGTCAGTAGGAATACCTTTGATCATCAGTAGTTTCATCCGTTCTAAGCGAGCTTTGTAAACTTTCATCAGAGATTTTTGAGGGAGAGAAGGGAATTGCTTGCGAAGATTTGCGAGAGCTTCTTCCATCTTGAAATGACTAAACCTGCAAAAATTAAACACACAAAAATAAAACACACCAGATCACAATATATACAAAAATTTCATGGGTTGCCTCCCTGCTAGCGCTAAGTTTAAAGTCGTCAGCCAGACTTGACTTCTCGAACGTTAAGCTGGATCTGAAAGTGTAACACTTTCTTTTTGTCGTTCAAATGATTCTCCCCAGTAGTGCTTGACACGCTTGTTTTTAACCTTGAAATTTTTGTTAGTGTCAGGATAATGTATCTCAACGGTTCTATTTGGTAAAACTTTGGTGATTACAAATGGACCTGACCACCGTGATTTTGGCTTCCATGGGAAGAATTTCACCCTTGATTTGTTTAACAGTACCTTCTGCCCTGGTTCCAGTTGTATGCGCACTAACTTCTCATCATGTCTTTTCTTGCCCTTTTCTTTGTACAATTTGGCATCCTCGAAAGGCTGATTGTGAAATTCCTTCAATTCGTTGAGCTGGTGGAACTTTTTCTCTTATGTTGCTTGTAGTGCAAGAATTGGCTTCTTCAGTACAAAAGACGCTTTATCTTTTGGCTCCACAGGCAATTGACATGTTTTATGTTTGGCAGTAGAACTTTGCATTGCATTGGAATTCTGAATGGTACTGTGTATCACACCGAGTTTGAAACATTCCTCCTTCTTTTCATCATCTGGGAAATTCATGGACTTGAAAACATTGAATGTTACTTCTTGGTCATGTACCCTCATGGTTAGTTCTCTTTTTTGTACATCAATAATGGTTCGACCTGTAGCCAAGAATGGTCTCCCGAGGATGATTGGCACGTCTGCGTCTTCCTCCATATCAAGGACAATAAAATCTGCTGGGAAAATGAATTTGTCAACCTTGACCAGCACATCCTCAACTACGCCTCTTGGAAATACGAGCGTTCTATCAGCAAGTTGTAGTGAGACTGAAGTTGGCATTATTTCTCCAATCTGTAATTTCCTGAAAATGGAAAAAGGCATCAAGTTAACACTCGCACCTAGATCACACAGAGCCTTACCGAAGTCATGTTCTCCTATGGTACAAGGAACAGTGAAACTGCCAGGATCTTTCAACTTTGGGGGAAGTTTCCTCTGAATGATAGTGCTGCATTCTTCTGATAATGCTACTGTCTCGTAATCTCCCAATCTCCGCTTTCGTGAAAGAATGTCTTTCATGAATTTGGCATAGCTGGGCATTTGTTCCAACGCTTCTGCAAATGGAATGTTGATATGCAGCTTTTTGAAGATTTCCAGGAACCGAGAAAACTGCTTGTCCAATTTGTTCTTCTGAAGACGTTGAGGAAAATGTGGAGGTGGAATGATCTGTTCTTTTTCCTTTGCTTCTTTTTCCGCCATATGTTGCTTTGTTTCTTTTGGAACTTCCTCAGCAGCTGTTTTGGCTCCAACATCTTTTTTGATTTCAGTACCGCTTTTTAACATAATGGCATGACATTGCTCCTTCCCCATGTTTCTTGGATTTGACTCTGTGTTGCTAGGAAGGGTACCTGGCAGTCTGTAACTCTGAGCATTTGCCAGTTGTCCAATTTGACTCTCCAGTGCTTTAATAGAAGCAGATTGACTTTGAATTAATGCTGTTTGGGATTGAAACATAGCATCATATCTTGCTGCTTTAGATTGAAACATAGTATCATATCTTGCTGCTTGAGAATCGTGTTTTGCTTCTATCTTTTTCAAGTGGGTCAACACTTCTGTTATTCCTGGTTCATTTTCCTGCTCCTGGCTTTTGTTCTGTTACTGGAATTCAGGTGGTGGATAGTTCTGATGTTGGCCTGAATTGTTGCTCCATGAAAAATTGGGATGATTCCTCCACCCTGGGTTGTAGGTGTTGGAATATGGATTGTTCCTCTGTCTGTTGAAATTGTTGACATAATTCACCGTCTTTTCAAGTTGGTTCGACTCTGGTGCTCCTCCATATGGTGAACTTGTGGATCCAGTGGTAAGAGTCTCCATGAATTTGCATATCTGATTTAGCTTGGCGTTGACTGCTGTATTGGCTCCACTTTCATAAATTCCTGCAATTCTTTGAATCATGCTCCTTTCTGTTGGCCACAATGAGTTGTTGTTGGCCATTTCTTCAATTAAGTCCCAGGCTTGATCTTCTCCTTTTGCCATTAAAGCTCCTCCAACAGCAGCATCGATTTTGGTTCTCATTATTCCAGAAAGTTCATTATAGAATGTTTGGACTTGAAGCCTTTTTAGAATTTCATGGTAAGGACATTTCTGGAGCAAATCTTTGTACCTTTCCAAAGCTTCGCAGAGGGATTCTGAATCTTGTTGTACAAAGGATGTGATGTCATTCCTCAGCTTTCCGGTTCTGGCTGGTGGAAAGTACTTTGCAAGAAATTTGGTGGCTAAAGTGTTCCAAGTTGTGATAGAACCTGCTGGTAGTGAATGTAGCCAAGCTTTAGCTCTGTCCTTCAATGAGTATGGAAAAACACGCAGTCTCATTGCTTCTTCAGCTTCTCGGTTGTAATTAAAAGTGCCGTAAACTTCCAGGAAGTTGCTGATGTGGGCATTGGGATCTTCAGTTGCATTTCCCCCAAACTGTACTGACTGCTGAATCATCTGGATGCATGTTTTAATGTCACCTGCATTTGTTGGTAAGAGAGGAAGTACAATACAAGAAATGAGTCTGTCAACCACCAGAATGGTTCTGTCTCGATTGGGAATCGGTGGTGCAACGTTCAAAGGTTCAGGTTCCATGTTGACTAAAGCTTCTTGGCCTTCTCGCCTTTCCCTTCTCAACTGTCTGAAGGTTCTTTCAATTTCTGGGTCAAGCGGTCGAAGTTCAAAGCTTCTAGTTCGTCTCATGTAGTTTCTGAGAACCTGAAACACAAGAAAATAAAAACAATAAGTAAAAAGAAATTAGATACAAGTAACGTATCTAACCCCTAAACTAATAGTGAAAGATAATTAAGTCCCCGGCAACGGCGCCAAAAACTTGACCGGCGTAAACACACACGTATAACGAAAGCGCACGTATCGTTCACTAAATTATGCAAAAGCCTCTGTCGATGGTCAGACGCAAATACCCAGTTTAACCCAATTGAACCATATGTCTATGTCAACCAAATTATCTGGATTCATTAAGTTCAAGTTCCAATTATGGCTACCCCCGTCCGACAGGTATATGTCTATCCTGTAAGGAAATCTATTAAAGGGTTATCTATCCTCAAGGAATATCGTGGGCTATTAAGTCTAAGGCTGAAACCTAAAATCCCTATGTCTAGTTCATTTTAGATTTACCACATCAATCTTATTGGTGATCAGACAAAAAGAAGCATTAAGCTTAAGACTTAATAAGTAAACCTTTAAATTACCCAAACTATAAAATAACCCATTATAAACCGGTGAAATTAAAAGTCATCACAACCCCAGATAACTAATTTAGTTACAACACATAACTAGGGCTAGTAAAATCTTGAAAATAAAATACATAAAGTAAAAATGCGGTAAAGTAAATACTGAAAAGTAAATTACAATGAAATAAAATGCTAAGGTAAAAGGAATTATTTTTACTTCTAATAATTTAGATATCTCCCATAATATAATATATAAACTTGTGATAACATTACCAACCGGCCATATAGGCGGTAACCTGATTAAGTCAAATTAAGTCCAACCAGCCATTAAGGCGGTAAAAAGATTTGTCCATGAACCTGCCATATAGGCGGTAAGAAAGTTTAATTACCAACTGACCAATCTGGTGGTATCCTTGATTAGTCAGGTTTAAACCAGATTAAAATGAATTACCAACCGACCAATCTGGCGGTATCCTTTTTAAGTCAATATTTTAAATAGTGAATATATTATATTTAAAGGAGATTAATCTAAATAGCAATAGTAAAAGAATTACCTTTCACCCTAGCTGGGGAAGTTACCTCCTCATGGTAAATAGTAAAAACTGTAAAAAGTAAAAAAATAAATTACTATTATTACAAAACGTAATTAAAATTAATTACAAAACTAAAAACTAAAAAACTAAAAATTAAAAAAAAGTAGAGAGAAACTCCCTCTTTACATCAAAGAGATGAGAGAGAGTGGTACAACTGAAACTGGAATTTCGCGCTGTATTTATAGGGATCAATAGGGGTCGCGCGTCGCCAGTTTTATCGACGTGGCACGATGTGGTTCGTCGGTTGCAGATTCTGGATAAGGTGATAAGGTGACACGTGGTAGAGTGTTTGGTACTCAATTATTGTGACACGTGGCGGCTTCTGATTGGTCGGCTAGATTCTTATCCGCTACGTGTCAGATAAGGATTAGATAGCCAATAATTGATGCTGACGTGGCGGTGACGTGGCGATACGTGGGAAATAGACTGTCGGCACCATAGAATTGTGACACGTGGCACTTCCTGATTGGCTGATGATGACGTGGCGGTGAGGTGGCATGTTGACTTGGTCAACCTGGTGATGTGGCTGATGACGTGGCAATGACGTGGAGTGATACGTGGCGACACGTGGCGATGGTGACTATCGGTACCGTAGGATGCTGACACGTGGCACGGCGCATGTTAGCAGATCGGATGTGATGGTGACACGTGGCACGGTGCATTTTAGCAAAGTCAAACTTTTCTCAGATTCTGATTTGTAGACCCGGCGCACGTTAGCACTGTTCGGCGTAAGTTAGGCGTCGCTGAAGGTCTTGGCGTCGCGTGCGAGAAATTACCAAAATGCCATTTTTCGTCCAATTTTCACTGTTTTGGCCCAAATCACCTCCAGAGTGTCCTGAAACTTTATTTATCTACAAAATAACACAAAACGCATCAAAATATTCACAAAACTCAAGAAACTATACAAAATATTAGGTTAAATGAGTGGGAAATAGTGATAGATTTACCACTCATCACCAATCTGGCGGTATCTTTGATTAGTCAGGTTTAAACCAGATTAAAATGAATTACCAACCGACCAATATAGCGGTATCCTTTTTAAGTCAAATTTTAAATCGTGAATATATTATATTTAAGGGAGATTAATCTAAATATCAATAGTAAAAGAATTACCTTTCACCATAGCAGTGGGAAGTTACCTCCTCATGGTGAATAGTAAAAACTGTAAAAAGTAAAGAAAGTAAATTACTATTATTACAGAACGTAATTAAAATTAATTACAAAACTAAAATTTAAAAGAAACTAGATAGAAAAATCCATATTTACATCAGAGAAATTAGAGAGGAAGGTACATCTGAAATTGAAATTTCGAGCTCTATTTATAGGCGTCAGTAAGGGGTCGATGTCGCGACGCCCAGCTCGCGTCGCGACACGGGTGATTGTCGATGTGGCAGCTTCTGGTTTGTCGGCTTCAGATTCTGGATAAGGTGATAAGGTGACACGTGGCAAGGTGGTTGGGAGCTCAATTATTGCGACACGTGGCGGCTCGTGATTGGATGATTTCAGATTCTTATCCACCACGTGTCAATTCGGATAAATTAGTCAATAATTGGCGCTGACGTGGCGACACGTGGCGAAAGGGACTGTCGGCACCATAGAATGATGACACATGGCACGCTGTGATTGGTTGATGATGATTTGGCGATGATGTGGTACGTTGACTCGGTCAATTGGTGATGTGGATGATGACATGGCAGACACGTGGAGTGACATGTGGCAACATGTGGCGATGGCGACTGTCGGCATCGTAGGATGATGACACGTGGCACGGCGCACGTTAGCAAAGTCAAATTTCTCAGATTCTGACTTGTGGACCCGACGCACGTTAGCAAATCGTGGTGCATGTTAGGCGTCGCGACGCCACAGGCTTGCGCTTCACGACGCGCCAAAATTACCAAAATGACCTTTTTTTCCAATTTTCACTGTTTTGGTCCCAAATCACCTCCAGAATGTCCTGAAATTTTATTTATCTACAAAATAACACAAAATACATCAAAATATTCACAAAACTCAAGAAACTATACAAAATATTAGGTTAAATGAGTGGGAAATAGTGATATAATTACCACTCATCACACCCCCAAACCTAACATTTTGCTAGTCCTCGAGCAAAACATAGAGTAAAATAACATAAACATCTTTAAAATAAAATTTAACTAGGCCACTTTTGTAGGGATCATGGTTGCATTTAGCGTATGCAACAAGCCTTTAAACCCCTAGGTGTCCCTAATGGACGAGTTGTAGTCTCGTGAGGGTTTACAGCAATGATACCCACAAACAATTTACAAAAGTGAAAAGGTAGTGAAACTAATGGACACAAAAGCAAAAAGACAAGAGAAAATAGAATAAAGAAGTTAGTGACTAATTAGGTGAAACTTCTACTCCAAGTTACTAGTTGTTTTCTTTCCTTCTAAATTACCGAATAAGTAAATTCTCCAATTATATTTACCATTCTCCATATACACCGCCGACCAAATATTAAACAACTCATTTTTGCTCACAACAGTCACAAGTGCAGTTGATAAGAGAGTAATATTTTTGTCCTAAAGTTTTATCAGAATTCACACCCTTTTTGTAGCAATGGAATAATTTTTCTGATTTTTCTGATTTTTTCTTTGATTTTTGATTTTTTTTTATTTATATACAATATCTTTCATCTATGTAGCGAGTGCTGGGTCAGTGACTCCCAAACCAGTTGGCTTTAGGGCACCAGGTGTTAAGACACCCCTACGGACTTAATTACTCAGACTTCAGATATATATATTTTTGTAGCATCTTTGATCCATGTAGCGAGGTTTGGGCCAGTGACTCCCAAACCAGTTGGCTTTAGGGCACTAGGTGTTAAAACACCCTTACAGACTTAATAACTCGGATCTCAGATGTTTTTTTTTTACTCCATCACTTTTTGAGATGGTTCCTCCAATTAAACTAGAGCACTGAATATTACAAACTTTTCAATTTTAGCTCATGTCTGTATGTTACAATGCATGTTGATAATATCTGCTAACTGAGCATATGAAGATCCATTTTAGTCAGTTTTATGGAGAATTTACAAATTAAATAATTTAAAATGAAATAAACAAAAACTAACTTGTTTCAAAAATGGTTTGAGATACGTCTTAGGAGTGAAAACTCCTTACTCAGCTATCTCTTACCAATTTCACCTTTTTAGTCAAAACAAAAACACAAAAACACAAAATATTTTTGTAATTTTTGAAAAATTTTCAATTTTTTTTTCTATTTTTCATAAAATTTTGGACTAAAAATAAAAACAACACACAAACTAAAAACAAGGTACTGATCAACTAATTCCCTCCCCAAACCTAAATGAGACATTGTCCCCAATGTCTTAAACAGTAGAAGAAGAGTTTAAAAGATAATACCTGGTTAGCTGAAATTCTAAAGGAAATTAAAGGTTAAGATCCAGATTAATCTGACGCCTCTTACCATGATCGTCCTCGGACCAATTTATCTTTGAAAGGATAGGGTCAACTTGTGGTTCATAGGCTAAGAGTTGGTCTATTAGATCCGGAGCAGTTCTGGCAGTATAGATGAGTTCTTTCATAGGTTTTGACACGAACCCATTTCTCCGAGTATCATCAAGAAACACACAAAGAAAATCATAAAATCCTTCAAGTTGTACAGTCCAAGAGGTTTCTGGTGTATGTTCAGGTTCGCCCAAGATAGCACTATAAAAATTTCCTCTAATGTGCCCAAGCCACCTGGCAAAGCTATAAAAGCATCAGCACGGTTAATCAATTCTACTAGTCGTTCAGACATACCTGGCATAATCAGTTCATCTTCATTTGATGGTCTAATAAGATTTGCCTCTACTAAGGGTTTTGAGATGATTCCCAAAACGTGACTGCCTCCTTCCTATACGGCCTTTGAAACGATCCCCATTAGTCCAAGATTGCCTCCGCCATATAGTAAGTGTATTTTTCTTGCAGCTAAGACTCGACCCAATTCCTATGCTGCTTCTACGTATTGTGGCTTAACACCAACACTATTAACGCAAAACACACAGATGTTTTCAACTCGTCTTCTTGAAGTGGCTTCCATATTTTACTCAGGATGTCTTCAAAAGTGCAATGATGAGTTGTATTTATAATACCTGAAAAGGGTGAGTAAAATAATAACACTAGTACCTGCCAAATGACAATTATTAGTTAATAGTAAAATAAATCGTGATAGTCAAAAAGGTCTGGATCCTGTCGGAGAAAATAAAAGAAAACAACAAAACAAATTACAATTATTAGGAAAAGACAAAGAGATATAATATTTATAAGAAAAGTGTTGGACAATTATGACCCATAGCATCACTATTTGTACAGATCATGGTGTTGTTGTACAAATTAACTATGTGACAAAGGAGATTGCACTCTTATCATTTGTGATTAGATCACCAAGATGTATAAATGATAGGAGGTCCTTATGATTTGTTCCTGGATTAAGATGATATGAGACAGTATCAGTCCACGAAGGATAAATCATTAAATATCCAAATCAGAGTATTATCGAGATTGGACATCGATAATGCGTAAAAGACTAGTATTACACTTGTGCGCATTGTGAGGGCACAACGGCATAGTTCTCATATATTTGGGTATATGATACTCATGCAAGTGTAATAGGAGGTTGTGTTTTACCGATGGTACGTGAAACAGCTTCGCTCTGGATAGACCCCCTCAGAATTCCATTGGTAGTATGACTATGTGTCTATGGAAGTCCGAAATCAGGGTACGTGTATTTGGTCTTAACCTGAGACTTGCACCGCTAATACTTGCGAGAATCAATATGCTTTGGTTTTGGTCGTCCAGGGCTTTAACAGGTTCTGTGTATGCCTCTACTGGGTATATTGAGAATCGTAGTGTGTTGGGTGTGATGTCAAGACGGAAGTATCACTCCAGTCATATGGAGATGATGGTCACGTAGGATACGGGACTGGTTCTCTTAAATGCTGCAGCTATCGAGATATTATGATTAGGTCATGTATATCCGATTATAGAGACTACTCACCAGAGATCCGACATGTGCTTCGTACGGGGCAGACACAATTCCAGCCCCAGGCCTAGCATGTGTCATCCGATACTGGATCGAAATACGCAATACTACGTATACTATGCCTGATATAGATCACTATATTCCTGTAAGGATATTTCTGGAGAATTGGGTAGGCATGGCGCTTTGCTAGAAGCCAACCTTGTCTTGTAAATCGGTACAAACGTAGTACTAGGTACTTACGTGTTCGGATAGTTCGACGACCCGATTTACTGCCAACATATCCGAGAATCTCATGGGTCGCTTCCCGAAGATTCACCGATGACGTATGACTCGCACTTTAATTAATCTGGGATTAATTTAATGAGAGAGAAAATTAATATGGATTAATTACGGAGATATTTTATCTGGGATAAAATATCATTTAAAGAGAGAGAACGATTAATTTGGAATTAATCGATTAAATAATATATTCGATATATTATACGAAATTGGATTTCGACGCAGAATTAAAATTAGATTTTAATTCGGGCGAATGAATTAATTTAGAATTAATTCGTTAGCGACATGAATAGTAATTATGTTAGGCATGATTATTTAATTAAATTAGATTTAAATACGACGCAACGGAAAATTCGTTAATTTGGAATTAGCGAACCCGAGCCCGTGATTATTTGCGAGCGCATTCGCATTTCGAATTCGAGTGCGGCACGCAAATCACATCAAGCGTCAAATCGTAAGTCACATCTAACGTCACATCATTCGTCAATCAAGTGATAGATGTCTTTCACTTTGAGTGATTGACACCAGTCACTATTCATGAGTGGTGTAAGTTGATGGAAAGCTTTTTGAAAGCTTGATTGACATTTACAATTGTTTGTTAATTGTATATGATTTATTTTGATTTTTGAAATTAAAATAGATAGTGTATTAGATACACATTTGCCATCAATTAAACTAACACTCGCTCACTTCTTCTCTCATTTCTTTCTCACGCCCAAGGGGCTCCATTTTCTCTCTTCTGTTTCTGCCACTGCCGAGAGTTGTAGGAGAGGAAAGGTGAAGATTTTGTTGCAAAATCAAGGTGCTAGCACACATCCGGAGTCGTCCGTAGGTGATAGGGAAACCCACCCGTGTGCATGGAATCACAACGCACAAAGCTTGGAGCTTTAATGGAGGACCAAAGCCGATTCTTGGAGAGGCCAAACTGCTCACTGCCAAATCAGTAAGGAGGGCAGAAACCAAATTTTTGTTGTCCACCGCGTCGCTCAACCGATCATTGTGAGTATTCTGCAACTCCTTGATGTATTCGCATGATTGTTTTATGCTTGTTATTCGATCTTCGGGACCGTAGAAAGTAGCTGCTTGATTGACGTCTATGCCTCAGGATCAAGCTTCCCATCCAATTTTCTTATAAATTGGCAAACAAGGTCTTTTTGAGTCAGATTCCCGAGACTTAACTGTTGTCTTTCTTTTTGAAATTTTGTATGTAATTTGCGAATGGCTATATGAACATATCCACTGGGATGCGTCTCAAGAGTCGAAGATATATTATCTACAGACTCCTTACTCAAGCCATCCCTAATGAATATAATTTTATCTTCACGATTATCAGACACCATTCCTAAAGAACGACAACGAGTATTGCAATTCCAGCGTGCACATTAGTAACAAACACCCATTTGCTTAGCTCTACGTTTCTTTGCATAGGTGCTTCTTCCAAAAACAGGCAGATGTGAAATAAAAGAGTTAGAAGACTCACCTTCCAATCGGACCCGTGCTTTAATTACCCAACGAATATCTTTAGGAACACCATGGATCGTTAGTAATCTCATCCGTTCTAAGCGAGCTTTGTAGACTTTCATCAGAGAGTTTTGAGGGAGAGAAGGAAATTGCTTGTGAAGTTTTGCGAGAACTTCTTCCATCGTGAAATGACTTTACCTGTAAAAATTAAACACACAAAAATAAAACACACCAGATCACAATATATAAACAAATTGCATGGGTTGCCTCACTGCGAGCGCTAAGTTTAAAGTCGTCAGCTAGACGTGACTTCTCGAATGTTAGGCTGGATCTGAAAGTGTGACACTTTCTTTTTATCGCTCAAATGATTCTCCCCAGTAGTGCTTGACGCGCTGACTGTTAACCTTGAATGTTTCATTGGTGTTGAGATCTAGTAACTCAACAGCTCCATATGGAAAAACCTGAGTGATCACAAATGGACCTGACCACCGTGATTTTGGCTTCCATGGGAAGAATTTCACCCTTGATTTGTTTAATATTACCTTCTGCCCTGGTTCCAGTTGTATGCGCACTAACTTCTCATCATGTCTATTCTTCGCCTTTTCTTTGTACAATTTGGCATCCTCAAAAGGCTGATTGTGAAATTCCTCCAATTCGTTGAGCTGGTGGAACTTTTTCTCTTATGTTACTTGTAGTGCAAGAATTGGCTTTTTTCAGTGCAAAAGACGCTTTATCTTCAGGCTCCACAGGCAATTGACATGTTTTAAGTTTGTCAGTAGAACTTTGCATTGCATTGGAGTTCTGAATGGTACTGTGTATTACATCAAGTCTGAAACATTCCTCATTCTTTTCATCATCTGGGAAATTCATGGCCTTGAAAACATTGAATGTTACCTCTTGGTCTTGTACCCTCATGGTTAATTCTCCTTTTTGTACATCAATAATGGTTTGAACTGTAGCCAAGAATGGTCTTCCGAGGATGATTGGCACATCTGCATCTTCCTCCATATCAAGGACATTAAAATCTGCTAGGAAAATGAATTTGTCAACCTTGACCAGCACATCCTCAACTACGCCTCTTGGAAATACGAGCATTCTATCAGCAAGTTGTAGAGAGACTGAAGTTGGCATTGTTTCTCCAATCTGCAATTTCCTGAAAATAGAAAAAGACATCAAGTTAACACTTGCACCTAAATCACATAAAGCCCTACCAAAGTTATGTTCTCCTATGATGCAATGAATGGTGAAACTGCCAGGATCTTTTAACTTTGAGGGAAGCTTCCTCTGAATGATGGCGCTCATTCTTCTGTCAATGCTATTGTCTCGTAATCTCCCAATCTCCGTTTTCGTGAAAGAATGTCTTTCATGAATTTTACATAGCTAGGCATTTGTTCCAAGGCTTCTGTAAATGGAATGTTGAAGTGCAGCTTTTTGTACACCTCCAGGAAACGAGCAAACTGCTTGTCAAGTTTGTTTTTCTGAAGACGCTGAGGAAAAGGTAGAGGTGGAGTGATCTGTTCTTTTTCCTTTGCTTCTTTTTCCTCCATCTGTTGCTTTGTTTCTTTTGGAACTTCCTCAGCAGTTGTTTTAGCTCCAATATCTTTGTTAATTTCAGTACCGCTTTTTAACATGATGGCATGACATTTCTCCTTCCCTCGGTTCCTTGGATTGGGTTATGTGTTGCTGGGAAGATTACTTGGCGGTCTGTAACTTTGAGCATTGGCCAGTTGTCCGATTTGATTCTCCAGTGCTTTGATGGAAGCAGATTGGCTCTGAAAGATAGCATCATATACTGCTTGTTGCTTTTTGAACATATCTGCAATCCATTCTTTCATTTCTGGTTCTTTTTCATGTTCCTGGCCTTTGTTCTGTTGTTGAAATCCTGGTGGTGGATAGTTCTGCTGTTGAAATCCAAGTAGTGGATTGTTCTTTTGTCCTGAATTGTTGCTCCATGAAAGATTGGGATGATTCCTCCACCCTGGGTTGTAGGTAGACCTGGCCGCCGGTTCGGAACCAAACCGAACCGGCCGGTTCTCGGTTCCACACTTAAGTGGAACCGGAACCGTAAACGGAACCGGAACCGAACCGGTTGGTTCCGGTTCGGTTTACGGTTCCCCTTCCGGTTTTTTTTTTTTTAATAATAAATTTTAAAAAATAGAAAAAAATTCTATAATCGTAATGTTTTTTAATACTATCACATCATTTTTATAGAATCCTTTTTTTATAAAATTCTTTTAACATATAATCATTTTTATAGCCAACTCTTGGCTAGTGCTTTCTTTATATAAGCGATGTGGGATTTTTGTTTCTTGGCTATTGTGTCCCACATCGCTTATATAAAGAAGTCAATAACCAAGAGTTGGTTATAAAAAGGATGTGGACATTCATGTTTTAGTATTGCAATTTTAAACCTCATTAAGTCATTATTATTAATTAAAAAAATTGAGATTTACTTGTGGAACCTTACGGTTCCAAGTAAATAATTTTTTTTTTTTTTACTTCCGGTTCCAACCGGAACCGTACGGTTCCGTTTGGAACCGCTGGAACCGAACGGTTCCAGCGGTTCCAACCGGTTCGGTCAGGGTAAGAACCCTAACCGAACCGGTCAGGTTCCGGTTCGGTTCCGATTCTGAACCGGAACCTTGGCCGGGTCTAGTTGTAGGTGTTGGAATATAGATTATTCCCCTGTCTGTTGAAATTGTTGACATAATTCACCGTCTCTTCAAGTTGGTTTGGTTCTGGTGCTCCTCCATATGGTGAACTTGTGGATCCATTGCTGAGAGTCTCCATGAATTTGCATATCTGATCCAGCTTGGCGTTGACTGCTGTATTGGCTCCACTTTCATAAATTCCTGTAATTCTTTGGATCATGCTCATTTCTGTTGGCCACAAGGAATTGTTGTTGGCCATTTCTTCGATTAGGTCCCAGACTTGATCTTCTCCTTTTGCCATCAAAGCTCCTCCAGCAGCAGCATCGATTGTGGTTCTCATCAGTCCAGAAAGTCCATTATAGAAGGTTTGGACTTGAAGCCATTTTGGAATCTCATGGTGAGGACATTTCCGGAGCAAATCTTTGTATCTTTCCCAAGCTTCGTAGAGAGTTTCTGAGTCTTGTTGCACAAAGGATGTGATGTCATTCCTCAGCTTTCCAGTTCTGGCTGGTGGAAAGTACTTTGCAAGAAATTTGGTGGCTAAAGTGTTCCAAATTGTGATGGAACCTGCTGGTAGTGAATGTAGCCAAGCTTTAGCTCTGTCTTTCAAGGAGTATTGGAAAATACGCAGTCTCATTGCTTCTTCAGCTTCTCGGTTGTAATTGAAAATGCCGCAAACTTCCAGGAAGTTGCTGATGTGGGCATTAGGATCTTCAGTTGCATTCCCCCCAAACTGAACTGACTGCTGAATCATCTGAATGCATGTTTTGATGTCACATGCGTTTGCTGGTAAGGGAGAAAGTACAGTACATGAAATGAGTCTGTCAACCACCGGAATGGTTCTGTCTTGAATGTTAATTGGTGGTGCAACCTACAAAGGTTCAGGTTCCATATTGACTAAAGCTTCTTGGCCTTCTCGCCTTTCCCTTCTCAACTGTCTTATGGTTCTTTGAATTTGTGAGTCAAGCGGTCGGAGTTCAAAGCTTCTGGTTCGTCTCATGAAGGATTTGAGAACCTGAAACACAAGAAAACAAAAACAATAAAAAAAAAATTAGATACAAGCAAAGGTATCTAACCTCTAAACTAATAGTGAAAGATAAATAAGTCCCCGGCAACGGCGCCAAAAACTTGACCGGTGCTTACACATACACGTATAACGTAAGCGCACGTATCGTTCAAGTAGTATAAAAAGTATCGATCACACGAGGACTTAATACCTAATCTATTAATTTTATGAGGTCAAATGATTACTAGTATCTAACAGGTTGTTTGATTGATTTGAAATGGTGATGATTCTAAATTTAAAAACAAGTAATTAAAATTACACGAAAGTAGGTTTAAGAAAATTCAATATTAAAAAATATTTAGGGTTGTGAATCTTTCTAATATCTTTTAAAAGATGAAGTGGTTATTTCATGGTTGTGTAATAAATCAGTTTACTAACCTGGAACACTAAATTATGCAAAAGCCTATGTCGATGATCAGACGCAAATACCCAGTTTAACCCAATTGAACCATATGTCTATGTCAACCAAATTATCTGGATTCATTAAATTTAAGTTCCAATTATGGTTACCCCCGCCCGACAAGTATATGTCTATCTTGTAAGGAAATCTATTAAAGGGTTATCTATCCTTAAGGAAGATCGTAGGCTATTAAGTCTAAGGCTGAAACCTAAAATTCCTTTGTCAAGTTTATTTTAGATTTACCACATCAATCTTATTGGTGAAGAGACAACAAGAAGCATTAAGCTTAAGACTGAATAAGTAAACCTTTAAATTACCCAAACTATAAAATAACCCCTTATAAACCGGTGATAATAGAATTCATCACAACCTCAGATAACTAACTTAGTTACGACACATAACTAGGGCTAGTAAAAACTTAAAAGTAAAAGACATAAAGTAAAAATGCTGAAAAGTAATTACGGTAAAGTAAAAGCTGAAAAGTAAATTACAATAAAATAAAATGCTAAGGTAAAAGGATCAACTTTTACTATTTACTATTTAGATATCTCCCTTAATATAATATATTAACTTGTGATTATTTTACCAACCGTCAATATAGGCGGTAACCTGATTAAGTCAAATTAAGTCCAACCAGCCATCAAGGTGGAACCAAAATAAACCTGCCATATAGGCGGTAAGAAAATTTAATTACCAACCGACCAATCTGGCGGTATCTTTGATTAGTCAGGTTTAAACCAGATTAAAATGAATTACCAACCGACCAATATAGCGGTATCCTTTTTAAGTCAAATTTTAAATCGTGAATATATTATATTTAAGGGAGATTAATATAAATAGCAATAGTAAAAGAATTACCTTTCACCCTAGCATGGGGAAGTTACCTCCTCATGGTGAATAGTAAAAACTGTAAAAAGTAAAGAAAGTAAATTACTATTATTACAAAACGTAATTAAAATTAATTACAAAACTAAAATTTAAAAGAAACTAGATAGAAAACTCTCTATTTACATAAGAGAAATTAGAGAGGAATGTACATCTGAAACTGAAATTTCGAGCTCTATTTATTGGCGTCAATAAGGGGTCGGCGTCGCGACGCCCGTCGCGACGCAGGTGATTTTCGACGTGGCAGCTTCTGGTTCGTCGGCTTCAGATTCTGGATAAGGTGATAAGGTGACACGTGGTAAGGTGGTCGTGAGCTCAATTATTGCGACAAGTGGCGGCTCATGATTTGATGATTTCAGATTCTTATCCGCCACATGTCAATTTGGATAAATTAGTCAATAATTGGTGTTAACGTGGCGATGATGTGGCGACACATGGTGAAAGGGACTGTCGGCACCATAGAATGATGACACGTGGCACGCTGTGATTGGTTGATGATGACGTGGCAATGATGTGGTACGTTGACTCGGTCAACTGGTGATATGGATGATGATGTGGCAGACATGTGGAGTGACACGTGGCATCACATGGTGATGGCGACTGTCGGCACCGTAGGATGATGACACGTGGCACGGCGCACGTTAGCAGATCGATTGTGATGGTGACACGTGGCATGGCGCACGTTAGCAAAGTCAAATTTCTCAAATTCTGACTTGTAAGACCCGGCGCACGTTAGCAAATCGTGGTGCATGTTAGACGTCGCGATGCCAAAGGCTTGCGCGTCGCGACGCGTCAAAATTACCAAAATGCCTTTTTTTCCAATTTTCACTGTTTTGGTCCCAAATCACCTCCAGAATGTCCTGAAACTTTATTTATCTACAAAATAACACAAAACACATCAAAATATTCACAAAACTCAAGAAACTATACAAAATATTAGGTTAAATGAGTGGGAAATTGTGATATAATTACCACTCATCAGGTCTTACCGAAATTTCACAAGTAAAATAGTAGTTGATGTTTGTTTTAAATCGCCAATATTAAGTTATTGGTAAATCGAAAATGGAAGTAAATTGACATTGGCTCCAAGATCATGCAAATCATGTTCAAGTTTTTTGATTTCCAATCATACATGAAAAGTTGGACGACCAAGGTCCTTGTATTTTAATGCATTATTGGTTGAGAGAAAGAAACTGAAGTGGAACTCACTCGGATGATTAGGCCAAGCAAACCCCTCGCAACAAATAGAACCTCAAGCACCACGAATTTGATTTTGTAAGAACAAAACCCTTTCAAGGCCACAAAGAAGACCCAACAAAACCCTTTCAAGGCCACAAAGAAGACCCACAAAGAACTTGTCTTTGAAAACCCTTAAGATGATTCATTGTAGTGTTCTGCTAGCACAAAGACACCATTAAGGTTTTCAGGCCTTAGATAAGTCGATTGTATGAAATAAGGGGAATCACCCTCTTAAGTAATTTTAGTCTAAAGTAATAAAAACTTAATAAAAAAACTTTGCCAAAAAAATCAATAAAGGAAAAACAACAAAATCACAAAAATCCAACAAAGGTGGCAAGTTTTTCAAAGCCATGACTAAATTGTCTCATTGACACAAAAATCCCCAAAATTCGTGGCCTTCATGTATATAGACTCAATGATATGTTTTGAAGCCCAATAAGTCTTGTCTTGGCCGAATATTTAGTGTTGGACTTAATTCAGCTTGATTCGTTAAAACTGCTTCTATGTTGGGCTTGCTTCATTCTCATTTATTTCAATCCGGTATTTTTAGGTCTGAATGTTGTCCTTTGGATCATGTTAGGAACTTACCTGTTCATCTAGAAAAACTTTCTTTCTTACCTGATGTTTTCTTTTAACGGTGCACAAGTCTTTCAGAAATTTGGCATAAGATGGTATCTGTTGGATGACATCTAACAAAGGAATATTGACATTCACCTGTTTGAATATTCCATAAATCTATGGGAATGATTTCATTTCTTTATTTTTAATGCTTGAGGAAATGGAGGTGCATGATAAAAATTATTATCATCAACAATAGGTAATGGTTCATCAACCCCTCATTACCCTTTAAATCTGATTTATTTTCAGTTTTGCGAGGTTCAAGAATAGGTCTGTAGATGAACTTACCACTGTGAAGAGTAGTGACAAATTTGACTTGGTCTATGTGAGGGTTTTGATGACTTTTGGAGTTTGGCTGTGGTTTTGCAGGAAACTTTCCTTTCTCATTAATGGTCAATGCAGATGTGATTTTGGAGAAAGTATCTTTCAGATCAATCAATGTTTTCACATTTTGATTATTGATGGCTTCATTTTTCTCAATGAATGCATGCAAGGTATCCTCAAGGGTTCTCCTTGGCGGTGGGACATATGGTGCATAATTCTGGGAATTTTGGAAATTCTGGTGTACCTAGGGAGGTTGTTGCTATGGTTGTGCTTGGTTATCATTCCTCCAATTGAAGTTTGGATGGTTTCTCCAACCAGAATTGTAGGTTTGGGAGTATAGGTTTGGATTTAGTCTCTTGAAGGTGTTTATAGAACTGACTTGGTTATAGAGACATTCATGCAGGGCTGGCAAGATTGGGAAAACTTGTGTGACATGTTCACTTGAATTACAGATTTAACACGTGACTTCTTGAACTGACTTGACATGATCACTCTTCCTCATTTCTAATGCCTCAACTTTTTTAGTTAGAGATGTATATTTAGCATAAAGTTCATGGTCTTCCCTAAGGTTAAACATACCTCTACTAGATGACTGTGGTTTCACAGGTGACTCATAAGTGCCAACTGTATCTCATTGTTGTGCATTCTCTACTATGTGTTCTAGGTAATCTAGTGCATCTTCGGGATTTTTGTCCCAAAACTCACCATTACAAATCATTTCCACTACTTATCTACCTTGGGTGTTAAACCCTCGTATAAGCAGGAAACCAGCTTCCATGTGTCAAACCCGTGATGTGAACAAACATTTAACATCTCTTTGAATCTCTCCCAATATTGGTAAAGTGTTTCCCCCGACACTTGTAAGAAAGTTGTGATTCTCCTCTTAAAGGTGTTTGTCCTGTGGGGGGGAAATAATTTTTTCTGAAATTACTCTTTCAAATCATCCCATGTTCTGATGGATCCTGACCTAAGATTGTGCAGCCAAATTTTAGCTTTATCCTTTAAAGAAAAAGGGAAAAACTTGAGTCGGATTATATTCATACTGCAATTTTAGTATGTCAAGTGTTACATACATCTTCAAATTCCTTAAGTGCTGATAAGGATTTTCTGATTCTAGATTGTGGAATGTGGGTAAAAGTTGGATGATACCTGATTTAAAATTGAAATGTAATATATTTGGGGAAACATAATGCAAGATGATGATTCTGTCCTAGTAGGATTCATGAATTACCATAGTGTCCTAGGATGATTAAGATCGCCATGTTGAGACTCGTTCTCTTCTTGATCAACTGGATTTTCAACTTCGGCAGGTGGATTTTCATTTTTGTTTTCGGCCATTTTGACTGACGATAAAGGTGATGAAGACTCCCTATTTAATTTACTGCTAAATGATCGAGACCAATGTCTCATACAACCTAAATGCAGATTATATGTTAAAATTTAAAAATGCAATACTTACAAAAAGAAAAAATAAAAATAAAAATAAACAAGTGGGAAAAAATAAAAATAAAAATGAAATGACAAAAGAAAAGAAAAATAAAGAAAGAAAATACAAATATAGTGAAGAAAGAAAATGAGATGAATAAAAAAAAAGAAAGGAAATACAAAAGAAAAAAATATAATAAAAAGAAAAAAAATAGTATTCTATCTATTAAATTATATTCCCCGACAATGACGCCAAAAACTTGACACACTCAAAAAGTAGTTATTTACTCCCAAGTTTAAGAGTGTCAAAGTAATAAAATAACTACGTATGTCTTGGGTCGATCCATATGTAATAGATTTAGTAAACTGAAATAACAATTTGAGTAAAAATAAAAAGGCTTGATTTGTTTGAAGTGATTGGAAAATTTTAAATTGGATTGCTACAATAAAAATAAAATACTAGGGTTAGAGGATCCTCTTTTAATATTTCAAATTTAGAAATCTCACTTTTTATAATATATAAATTGTCATTATTATTCAACTAATTTATTTCAGGAATTAATTATGTCAAAATATATTAAATCAGCCAAAAAGACGGTTATAACTTTTATATATAACAAGTCCAATTAGGTACTCAATTATGCCAAGTAAATAAAACCAGTCATATAGGCAATAACAAGGTTTGTCAATAATTAATCCATATTTAAATTAAATATTAATCATTAGATTATAATTTATATATTATAATATAAGTGAGATTAATCTATATTTTCATATTAAAAGCTTCACCTTTTACTATAAAAAAAATAAAATTAGCTACTCATGATTTGAATAAAAACACACATAATTTTATTACTCAAAAAAAAAATTACAAGAAAACTAAAAAAAAAAACACACATAAGAGCTGAAACTCCACAAATTTTCAGAGAGAATTATGGAACCAGACTGACTGAATTGAGATGTTGAGCACCTCTATTTATAAAGGTGCTCGCACAATTGCAATTACAATCACTCCACCAAACATGTAAGCATGTTTGGTGGAGGATGTTGACAATCCACCAAAAGGTGGATTGCTAACATCAAATTTTATTTTATTTTTTTACTTGAATAATTACATATAATACACTTTGTTTGTTTTAATCAATTTTGGCATTTAAAACTTCAGAACTAGAAAATCTTATCAACAGCAAAATTGTAGATCTTTGAGTCTTCTTTCATCTGTAACTGGAATCACTTCAATCCGATATTGGAGTATAAAGTTATGTCCAAAATATGAAAATTACGCAGGGTTGGAATTTCTTAATTTGTATACTGTTAGAACGCCCTTTCAAGTTTTTGGCATCAAAAATCCAAATGTCATGTCCATTTTTATAATTATGTATCCAAAGTATGATTTCATCTATATAAATTTAATTAATATGCTAAATTAAGGGGATTAATGAAACTACAAGTGTAAAATGATTAATTTTTCTTTTAATAAATGTGCACATTTTAGTGTTCATCATCTACATCTTCCTCTATGTACAGAACTATAAAATTTGTTGGAAGCTTAAACTCTCATATCGTTACCATCATGTCCTCTATCTTTCCTTTGCGTATCTTGACGGTTTTGTCCGCAAATTGTAAAGTCATGGAAGGAGACATCAGCTCATGATAGCCCAATCTCTTCGCCATAAGCAGTTGTTGGGGCAGTTGTGGAACCCTTAGGGTCGGATCGGTGCCTTTTTCAGCGGAAGTGGGTCTAACCTGTGGATATCAAGCATGTGTGTAATTTTAAATTATTTAATGAAATACTATATTCCATTACGAGTGTATAGTAAAAAATTGGGACTGAATCGGAGTACGGAATCTCAAGAACAGAGAAAAATAAAATTCAGCGCATACGCGAGCACTGTGCGCACAACCCTTTTCTCTTTCTTTTTCAAATCCTTCAGCTCTCTTTCTAGAGAGCTGAGGGCATTAGGGTATTTTACCCTAATATCTTCCAACTCTCCCTAAATACTTTAAAAACACCCAAAACTAATTTTTAACTTCAAAACCAACATCAACACATGTTCTAGAATAAAAATCAAGTTTTTCAAAATATCAAATATTTTTACAAAAACATAAATTTATTCTAAATACGCACTTGCGTAAATTTGGAATCCAATACACAAATCAAATTAGAATCCCAATAAGAAATGTCTCATGAATAATTCTAGGTCACCCAAAGGTGGTCAAGTGATTCTAGAATGGTAGCCATAGCTCTAAACTTTAATCTAGAGTTCCAAACTCTCATTTTATATTTATGTCTAACATAAATATTTTGACCTAATAAAAAAACATATTGTGTTTATACTTCCAAAGCATCCTAACATAATTATTAGCCTTATTTCAGCATTAAGTTATGTGATCATGCATCCAATACAGAAAAGAACATAACTTAAGAGAAGTTCAAACTTACCTAGCAAGTTTGATGGGAAGATCCAATCTTCTTCTCTTTGTTGAAATGGTAGGAGAACCTCCAAGGTTTTCAAGCTTCACTCCAAGATCCAATCTTGATTCCAATGTTAGCAAACTTCAATCCAAGATCCAATCTTGATTTCTCCTAGATGAAATGTTGTAGAGACCTCACAAGCTTCTCTAAACACTTCTCTAACTTAGGCTAATTTCTCAAAGAATTTGCTTGTACTTAGTTTTCTCAAGCTTTTGCTTTGCTTAATTAAAACCTTCCTGAAGCTTGCTATTTATAGCAAAACTTAGGCAATTTTTAATTAATAAAAATTGTAATCAATTGTTAGGTGGGCTTAATCTAATTTGTCCAAATATGTATAATTAGGTGTGACTAATCTCCATTGTGTCCTACTTTGATTTAATCCAATTAAATCAAGCAAAGGATTAGGAAACAGACTAGTTAAATGTTTGTCACTTTGATTTAATCCAATTAAATCAAGCCAAAACCACATATTATTACATACTTAAAATTACCATAATATCCTCAAATGGTAGAGATAATTATGATTTTACTATTAAGCCCTTGTGTAATTATTGAATTAATCCAATTAGATCAAATAAAATAACCAATGCTATCCAATAACAGTTGATTATTTTGGTTGATAATTATAATATCGAATATTATCTTTTATCAAAATAAATCGGTTACCCAAGTGTTCAATGAGTACACTTCATATTGGGACTCTCTAAGTTCAGACACGTTCGTCATATAAGCCTAGTTAATATGTACGCAATTCGGCCACCTTCGAATTCGCGAAGAACGCGAACAACCTTTTTGAACTATACAAGTCGAGGTCATCACATAAATTTAACAATCCCTTCGTCATAGGCTATTCGAGTTGTGCTTAGGAAATATAGAATATACCGTCAAGTTTTCGAGGCACACATCTCATGTCGACATGTCCACGATTATTCATAACTGATGCGATCCACCTTTGGTGATCGACTTTGGCCACAGCTTTAAAAATCGTGACTTTACTCACATGGATACCTAAACCCCTTATGGTACACATACGGGCCGAAAGATCCTATCTTGCTTCACACTTAATTACTAAGTGCATCGGTCCACACCCAACGAACATCTAGAGGCCAGACCATGAAAGATTTTTGACATACATGGCATCAAAGTGTGGAGGATCTCACACAAAATAATCGTTATCCTATAGTCAAAGGATTACATATGCTACTTAACTCGAGGAGATTCCTATTGACAGTGGTGTGTACTTCTAACTATTAGGAATCACATGTGAGTCATTCAGTATTCGGTCCAACCAATACCCACATGTCTATACGAGCTTCCAAAGCTCATGGTACATCAGGTTAAACCATTGGAACTCCAATTCCAATACGACATGTGCTAGTCTTCTAAGTTATAGGAATTCGACCGTATTCCAAAATCAATGACTAGGAATATATATATACTTTAAGAATAATTTATAATAGTAATACTTATCCCAATGTCGGACCACCTAGTGTCCAATATTACTACATGACTATTCTAAGGTCAATGTCATTTTTAGCATATTTATACATCAATCTAATATGTATAATGACAATACCATTAATAAGGTATGAAATAAAAATGTAGTTATTTTATTAATAAATAATAAAATGTACAATTCGGACTGGCACTCCAAGCACCAACTCTAACAGCAGCGACATTAGATTAATTTCTGACTCTATATTGCATAATGCTCTTGACTGGCAATCCATAATGGTGCAGCCTATGGTGAACACGCCAGGATCTTTGCATTTGGTTGTAGTTGGTCTTTGCAATATGACATTATACACCTCTGTGAGTCTTTCCTTTTTTATAGTGCTTCTCATGAGTTAAGTCGCTACTTTCTTTGTCCCATTCTCTATGGATTCCTTCAGTGGAGGTTGCGGTTTAGGTCTCAAACTAGGAGAAGTGTCAAGGGAATATGTGCTGTCAGGTTTATATCTAGGTCCCAAGATCAAACAAGCAATGAAATACATGTGTGAACACATCAACGGAGGTAGCGGAATACTCACATCGATCGGTTGAGACGATTTGAAGACGAACAAAGCCCAAAATGCTCACTGGTTTGGCGCCACTGCTGTGCAGTTCACAGCCCACAAAATCAGATTTTGATCCAAGGAAATGAGCTCCAAGATTGCGTCAAACGAATCCCGACTCATGGGTGAACCTCCCTACCACCTTCGCAAGTCTCGTAGTGTGCTAGCACTTGGATTTTCATCATGAAAACCCAACTCTTGGCTTCCCTTTGTTCACGCCATTTTGGCTTCAAAAACCAGTAAAAAATGTTGCTTTGGGCGTGAGTTTGAAGAGAGAAAAAGAGAGAGAAGAAAGTTGTGTAATAGGTTGGTTAAGCTTTTTCCAAAAAAGCCTTTATATATTTTTCCAAGAAAAAAATAATAAAACCAATTACTTAATTGATTAAATAAAACCAAAAGTAAATGCTTTTCCCTCCAAACACTATTACACCTACTAACATCAACTATTCATTGTCACTTTAATAAAGTGACTTGATGTGTGTCTTTCCATCATTCAATCAATCACACCAATCAATCAATCAATCACATCACTCAAAGTGACTTTTGATTTGACGCTTGATGTGACGAATGATTTGACGCTTGATGTGACTTGCGTTGCCGCACTCGAATTCGAAATACGAATGCGCTCGCAATCACACTCGGGCTCGGGTTCGCTAATTCTCAATTAGCGAACTTTCCGTCGCGTCGTAATTAAATGATTACGCCTAGCGAATTCACTATTCACGTCGCTAACGAATTAATCCAAAATTAATTCGTTCGCCCGAATTAAAATCTAATTTTAATTCCGCGTCGAAATCTAATTTCATTTAATATATCGAATATATTAATTTACCGATTAATTCCAAATTAATCATTATCTCTCTCTAGACGATATTTTATCCTAGATAAAATATCTCCGTAATTAATCCTAGATTAATTTTCTCTCTCTACTATATAATCCCAGATTATTTAAGAGTGCGAGGCATACGTCATCGGTGGATTATCGGGAAGCGACCCATGAGATCCCCGGATATGTTGGCAGTAAATACGGTCGTCGGAGTATCCGAATCACGTACGTACCAAGTACTACGTTCTACCGATTTACGAGACAAGGTCGACTCCTAGCAAAGCACCAAGTCTTCCCAATTCTCCGGACATATTCTTATAAGAATATTTAAGATCTATATCAAGCGTAGTATACCAAGTATTGTGTATATCGGTCCAGTATCGGATAGTCACGTGCTAGGGCTGGGGCTGGATAAGTGTCTGCCCCGTCCGAAGCACATGTCGGATGTCTGGTAACTAGTCTCTATAATCGGATATACATGACCTTGTCATAATATCCCGATGGCCGGCCAGCACTTAAGAGCACTAATACCGTATCCTGCGTGACATCATCTCCACTATGACTGAAGTGACACTTCCATCTTGACATCATACCCAATACACTACGACTCTCTGATAAACCCAGAAGTGGTGTACGCAGAACCGGTTAAAGCCCTGTACCACCAAGACCAAAGTCTACCGATTATCGCAAGTATTAGCGATGTAAGTCTCAGGTTAAGACTATACACACCTACCCTGATGTCGGACTCCCATAGACACATAGTCATAATACCAATGGGATTCCGAGGGGTCTATCCAGAGCGAAGCTGTTTCCCGTACCATCGGTGAAACACAACCTCCTATCGCACTTGCATGAGTATCCAATACCCAAATATATGAGAACTATGCTGTTGTGCCCTCACAACGCGCACAAGTGCAATACTAGCCTATTCTGCATTATCGATGTCCAGTCTCGATAATACTACGACTAGGGATATTTAATGATTAATCCTTCGTGGACTGATACTGTCTCATATCATCTCAACCCAGGAACTAATCATATGGACCTCTCCTCATTTATATATCTAAGGTGATCTAATCACAAATGATGAGAGTGCAATTTCCTTGTCACATAGTTAATTTGTACAACAACACTATGATCTGTACAAATAGTGACGCTATGGGTCATATTATCCAACAATCTCCCACTTGGAACATAGCCAGTCACTCAAGTGTCGTACACCCGAACTATGTACGGTTCGCTCAAATTACTGAGAAAAAGTTTTCGTCAGCGGATTGTCATGATTATCGTCTGACGCGATTTATACGATCATCACATCGCCACGATGTATGATCCGAACGAATCAGATGAATATAGAAGTATATATCTGGGTCGTCGATGAGACCATTAATTCTTTAGCCTGTGCTGACGCCCAACTCAGCTACTAACAGAACCATATCTAATCTAATTAGATTTATTATCGACCCAAATGGCTTCTATTGCTGCCTCAGCTGCAGCAATAATCGGCATTTGTTGTTTATTCGGCAACAATATCTTGCTTGGAAGATTTCCGGCTCATAGTCCCGTTTTTCAAACTTTATAGTACCACAGTATTTAACTGTTTGGAAACTTGCAGCAGTGATCCCAGTCACTTCAAGTTCTCATTCTCCATAGCTTAAGACAGCATCTTTAGTTCTCCGAGATACTAATAGATGTCCTTAACTTCAATCCAGTGACTATCACTTGGATTGTCCTGATTGTGACTCCATATGCTCAAAGCGTATGAGACACAATATCAAGTACATTTTAAATGTACAATTTCCCAGAGAGTGTTAACGACTCCAAATCTATCCCAGTAGATCTTTATTCCTTGAATAAAGGTTGTTACTCCCCAGAATTCTACGGAGAATTTCTATGAAAGCCAGGCTTTCACCAATTGCTTTATGGGAATTTCATTATCAGTGCTCTCCCACTAACCTCCTTATATACACAAGAATCATTTCGTTTTGAGTCAAATCATAAACCATTATGATTATTTCAAAACGACAGTTTCAAGAACCTTATGCTTGCTCCAATCCAAACATGGATCGAATAACCCGCAAACCTTGTTTGTCGGTTATATAAAATCGTCAGGATGTTGTAAGCATCCTCCAAGAGGTTTCCTTTTCAGGAAAGCGATTTTGATCTACAACTGACGCATTTCATAAATGAAATATACAGTATCAACAAGCATCATCAAAATGGATTTACTATGGCAACAGGTAAAAGGTTGAACCGTTATTAACATAATGTTGATAACGATACCTTTCTGTCACAAGCCTAGCTTAGTACGTTGATATGTTGCCATCCATGCATGTCTTCCTTGAAGACGTTTACAGTACCAATAGGCACAATGCCTTTCGGTACAACAACTAGTATCCAAACATAGTTGTTATATATGGTATCCATTTTGGACTCATGGCACTTTGCCATAATAGGGAGTCGATACCTCGTATCACTTCCTCAAAACGCAGTCGGTTGATAGACCTCCATAAGATTGACATCTTTATGATGTGAGATTAGAAACCCATACCCTAGGTTGTTTTCTGACTCTCTTCGATCTATGAGGTTCTTGTGTATTCAAAGATTAATGGTATAGTCTCATCCTTGATGAACTATATGTGTTCCATTAAGGACTTCGTGCCTTGAATAGTATTACTCCGATTTTCATCGAGTATCACTATCCTCCCACTGACCACTGCATATCGGTGTTCCTCTTAGGAAAACCGCATGGTGAGCAACAATCATATTGTTCTCATGTGAGATTTATAAGTACTATACTTATGGTTTCCCATTAGGATAACATTTGTAAGACACTTATCCAATTTGGGTCATTAGTTTGGTATCATCCAAACGTTATGCCCGGCATACCCAAATTATTAGGAATGAGAAACCATGTTTCTTTCCTGTTCATATCCTATATGATATCTGTCAAACAGATTTATATGGAACCTTATTCTAAATAAGTTTTGCACTGTAAATACATATCTGTTGA
The DNA here is from genome assembly GCA_019454045.1 of Zanthoxylum bungeanum. Classification (NCBI taxonomy): domain Eukaryota; kingdom Viridiplantae; phylum Streptophyta; class Magnoliopsida; order Sapindales; family Rutaceae; genus Zanthoxylum; species Zanthoxylum bungeanum. Next base: position 111,209 of record SKCR01014381.1, read on the forward strand.
AGGAAATGGTAGCTCAGAGCGACTCGTGATAAACCTTATCATGTCCAACAAAATTCGGTTTTTAGTTTGGACACACCGTCAAACTGACGTGTCTCGGGAGGAGTCCTCATCTGAAAGAATGTTGTACTCTTTCATGTATATTTGAAACTTACTGCTTAAGTATTTTCTATTACGGTCTTACCGTGACGGTATAATACTATAGTCGATCTGTTTATATCTACTTCGTGTCGAAACTCTAATAGTTTCCGATCTGTGTTCTTCAAAAGAAACACATAACCATAACGTGATGCCACATCCGTTAAGGTCACGAAATATTCATGTTCACATCTAGCCTAGCTAGATATGAGCCCACTAACTTCACTATGAATAGGGCTAACAGATCGATGGCATTTTCACAATTACCAAGTAAATAGTATTTTAGGTACTTTACCTAATAAACTAGATTCGTAGACTTTATTTGAATAGTCAAATCAGTCCTAGTACCCACTCTTCAAAAGTGCGGATATACGAGTCTTGTTTAATTCTGTCCTAGACTACAATGCCACAAATAAGTCTCTACTTGATCAAATCAATTTGAGCTATTTATTTGTCATTTTATATGTTTTGAGATTTTAATTATATTCAAAATATAAATTCTGTTATTCACATCTAATGTGTTTATCTCAGTATCATCTTTATATAATGAAACACTTAGTGTTCTAGAATATAAAGGTTTATCCACAATGGATTAAACATTGATATAGAGATAATGTCTCTAGTCAAACTAGTTACACTATAACAGTTCCTAATTTAAGTACACACCCGAAGGGTAGTTACTAAACTTAGGTATCTACGGTCGAAACAGCGACTTTCGTCCGTTTCCGATTCGCAGAGCAATCTCAGCTTGAAGTCAGTATCCTGCTCAAAGCAGATTCTGAACATCAATACATATATTTTATGTACCACACTAAGTATTTAAAATCTAATTTCAATATTAGTAGTGAACATAACTTTGACAATCATTTTTAAAGTAAGAGCCTTGCCCTTTCTTTAATTCCTTCGTGTCTGCCATATCCAAATGGTAGTCACTTTGGGATATGTCAATTATCCTTTTCAATATTTCAGGAACCTTAGGCCAAGCCTTGGGTTTTTAGAATATCGAAACGATGTGCACCTCGTGCTACATGCCCAATTGCAAACTTTGACTTTATCTCCTCTAGAATAGTCAATTAATTCTCCAAGAGTTATAAATTACAATTTTAATACTTCTTAAATCTAAAATTAGATTTATGACAAGTATATTAAATTAAGCACTAAAGTCATCATCACATAAATCTTCCAAAGATTTTATGCTCTACTTATTTTGCTTAATTTTGGGCTTAAGGTATAATAAGTTATTTTATCAAATAAAGTAACCTATTATTTATTCCCAATTTGAAAATTAAATCATTTAAAATATTTAATCCAAGATTATATTTTAAATATTCAATTTTTCAATTTTATCTTGATTACAATAGTTCAACTATTTAATCAACGATTAGTGGTACTATATATATTATAATGATTATAATAGTCCAACTATATAATCAAATATAATCCAAATTAATTAACCTTAATTACATTGATTACTATAATCCAATTATAAAATCAACTGTAAGCTGAAATTAATTAATTCAAATATATTGATTAATATAATCCAATTATATATAATCAAGTATAATACAGTCCAACTGTTTATTAAAACAACAATTTAAATATTAGTCCAACTAACATTTAATATATATATGACGAGTGATATTTGTTTGAGCGCGTATGGCGAGTAATTGAACGAATATTGCAAATTCAATTCTTGCCTCCCACTATTTTTCGTCGAGCCTCTAACCCTCTGTCGAGTACTCGGGAAACCGTGTTTCCTAGTGCGCTAGGATCCCGTTAAATATCACACAATCTTGACTTTGGCCAACAAATTGTATGATAATTAACTAGGTAGATCTCTAAGATCAATTGGATCCAATCCAATTCCTAGATCCAGTAGGTGGACATCCAAGTCCTAAACATATATTCTATATATGCCTATATATCTAATATATAGCCTAACCTTTTTCCTCTGAATCAACTAGGCCTTGGCTTTGGCACAACAAACCTAGTGATCCCAGTCAAGCGTGGACCCATTGACCATGGAAGCTACGTAATCAATGTCGTTGGACAAGAAGTGGTCTTGACTTTGGCCAACAAACCACAACTTGGACAAGACACCAATATGGAACAAAGCCTCGTGATTCAAACACATCTTCGACGGACAAGGGCTTTACTTTGGCCAACAACCCATGCCAATCTAGGATCTTGAGTAAGAATCACTCAATGGAAGGAAAAGACGCATGATATTTGATGAGGGCTTTTCGCGTGCAAATTGGCTACCAATTTAATTATCTTTGTTTAGGTCTCATCATAATACACCCTTAAACATGCATTCTAAATACATAATAAAGCGCATATGAAATAAAATAATAATGATATGCGGATGGATACTTAACAATTGATCCTAGATCAAATCTCTCCCTTTCTCACTCAAGCTAGCACTTGTATTACTTCTACCCGTTACACTACACTTCTAAAGAAACCTCATTTACATTGAGGGGAATAGGTGAGAAGAGAATACAAAGAGAATAGAGGTGATAAGGCTGGACACGCAGGTCCAATTTAATAAATCGAATTTATTACAATAATTTCCAAAATTGCCCCACCCGACTAATATCCATCCGATATACATTATTCATTCATCACAACCACGTATTCACACATAAGCATGCTATCAATCAATCTAATCAAATTAATTAATCTGATAATTATATGATCATCCAATGTTCAAACAACGATTTGATTTTGGTCGAGTCAAACTCGTTTTTGCGAATAAGTACTCAAAGTACGAATTCTTGAATTAAATTAAACTACAACATTAAATCCAATTCAATATGTATTTAATACTAATTCACTATTTAATTTTAAATTAAATATCACACTTTATTTAATAAACCTTTAACGACTTAAATTCCAAATTTAATCGCTTCGGGTCTCAAAGCCCGATTAACGTCCAACGTCAATTCAATTCAAGTCTAATGGGCTTTAATTAATTTCTTTAAGGCGTGGGCTTCGGCAACCAAAGCCCAATCAAGGAGTAACCCCATAAGCCCAGAAATCAATTTAGGCCCATTAGGCCCAATTAAACTTTAAAGGTTTATAAGTTGCATTTGGGCTTTATGGTTATGGTTTTGGGCCCAATTGGATCCAATCCACATGGCCTAAACCCAACTTGATAAAATCAAGCCCAATAACCCAATTACAACTTAATAAGCCCAAATCCAATTTAAAGGCCTAGTTCATTAAATTACACAAATCCAATTTCGCAATTTAATTACCTAAAGTGCATTACATGATTAATCACCCAAATCAATATTTCTAAAACACCAAATTAGTCCAATTAATCATGTTCATTATCATCATCACATGTCCAACACATAAATGAAAAAATCAAACCCATTACATGCTTCTAAGGTCTCGGCTAGGGGTGTGCATCGGTCGGTTCGGTCGGTTAATTCTTAAGTTTTTAACCGTAACCGAAATTTTCGGTTAAATAAAAGTGTGACCGATTTAACCAATTTCTGACACATAACCATTAACCAATTAACCATTATATTTCGGTTCGGTTATGGTTAATTCGGTTATTAACCAATTCAATAAATATAAATTCATCAACTTTCAATAAAATAATTTAACACAATTACACAAATATAAATTCATATCCATAAAAAAAAAAAGACAGTAAATCATAAGATAATTTAACACAAATATAAATTCATCAAGCATTTTTTAGAAGACAATCCAGAAAATCATTTGCTTCATCTGCAGGTTGTCCAATCTCATTTGCTTCACCTTGGTTCATTTTCAAGAGTGGTCTTCAAATCTGAAACAGAAAAGGAAATTTTCAGAGATTCAAAGATTCCATTACTATTATCAAAGATTTGGTAAATAAATTACATTACTTATTATCAAAGATTCATAATTTTCAGTCAAAAATAATCCAAGCTATATAGCTAATGGATAAATTGAACATCTCACTATGTCAATAGGTATCAGTTCATAAAAATTTGGTGATAGTAATCTTGCCTAATGGGGTTTAATGGATAAATTAAACATCTCACTATTCCAAGAAATAGGAAATTAGATTAAAATATAAATAAGAAGGAATGCTATATAGAGTGAAAGACTACAGTTTGTAATATTGTCGACACTATTCGAAGAAATAGGAAATTAGATTAATATATATATATATATATATATATATATATATATATATATATATATATATATATATATATATATATATAACACTTGACTATGTTGATTAAAAAGAAAGTATAAATTTATTTGAGAGTACAAGTTACACAACACAATAAAGATAACAAGATTAAAAACCCAGACACAGAGATTAAAAGCTCAGCAGTCAAGCCTAATAATAATTGCAGAAATCATCCAAAGTAAAAGTAGATTCAGCCAAAACATAGAACATGAATAATAAAATATCCCAATTCTGCAATTAGAACATGAATCATTTAAGTTCCCCAAAATTGCAGTATTGAAACCAGACTAATAGAAGGATAGAATCAAACAATTAACAACTTATTTATATCAATAATAATAAATATAAATATAAAGTAGGGCGAGAAGATGAAACTTACAGCAGAAGTGCAGAACAAGGCGAGAAGATGAAGACTGCAAAATAGAAATGAACCGGGCGGCTGAAGTTCAGAAGTGGTGAAGTGGTGAAGTTGGTGTGTGATGTCTGTGGAAATTTGGAATTTAGGTTTTTGAAGTTCAGAAGTGCAAAATAGAAATGAAAGTGGCGGCTGAGAATTTAGGTTTTTGAAGAATTAGTTTTGGTTTAGGGTTTTGAAAACTGAAAAGTATATATATATATATATATATATATATAGTTTAATATCGGTTAATCGGTCGGTTCGGTTATACGAATCTCATAACCATAACCGAACCGAATAACCAAAAAAGTTGAAAACTTTAACCGCAATAACCGATTTAACCAAATTAACCGAATCGTGATAAAAAAATGGGTCGGAACGGTTCGGTTAATCGGTTAAAACCGATTAATGCACACCCCTAGTCTCGGCCAAGATAGGGATTTTTATCCGATTTGAATTCAATCCAATTAATTTCACAATCGACATCGAATTAATATCCCGAATGATTTCATACACATCCAATGTCCAAAAAATCAAAATTCCAAGACTAATAAGGCTTATACACATTCGGCCAACATGAAGGAATTGGGGATTTTTGTTCAATTCAAAAATTAATCCAATTAATTTCAAATTAACATTATCCAACATCATTCTAATTCATCCAATGAATCAAAATCAAAAAATTCCAAATTTCCAAAATTCTTTACATATTCGGCCAACACATATATTTTGGGGAAATTTGATCCAATCACAATTTCAACAAATTGATCCAATCAATCTTAGATTAAACATCATTTAAACATGCTCAATCAAACAATTTAACCAAATCATGCTCAAAATCAATTTACCCAATTTTAAGCCCTAAAAATTTCATGCTTGAACCTATAGCTCTTGATGCCATTGTCAGGTTTATATCTAGGTCCCAAGATCAAACAAGCAATGAAATACATGTGTGAACACATCAACGGAGGTAGCGGAATACTCACATCGATCGGTTGAGACGATTTGAAGACGAACAAAGCCCAAAATGCTCACTGGTTTGGCGCCACTGCTGTGCAGTTCACAGCCCACAAAATCAGATTTTGATCCAAGGAAATGAGCTCCAAGATTGCGTCAAACGAATCCCAACTCATGGGTGAACCTCCCTACCACCTTCGCAAGTCTCGTAGTGTGCTAGCACTTGGATTTTCATCATGAAAACCCAACTCTTGGCTTCCCTTTGTTCACGCCATTTTGGCTTCAAAAACCAGTAAAAAATGTTGCTTTGGGCGTGAGTTTGAAGAGAGAAAAAGAGAGAGAAGAAAGTTGTGTAATAGGTTGGTTAAGCTTTTTCCAAAAAAGCCTTTATATATTTTTCCAAGAAAAAAATAATAAAACCAATTACTTAATTGATTAAATAAGACCAAAAGTAAATGCTTTTCCCTCCAAACACTATTACACCTACTAACATCAACTATTCATTGTCACTTTAATAAAGTGACTTGATGTGTGTCTTTCCATCATTCAATCAATCACACCAATCAATCAATCAATCACATCACTCAAAGTGACTTTTGATTTGACGCTTGATGTGACGAATGATTTGACGCTTGATGTGACTTGCGTTGCCGCACTCGAATTCGAAATACGAATGCGCTCGCAATCACACTCGGGCTTGGGTTCGCTAATTCTCAATTAGCAAACTTTCCGTCGCGTCGTAATTAAATGATTACGCCTAGCGAATTCACTATTCACGTCGCTAACGAATTAATCCAAAATTAATTCGTTCGCCCGAATTAAAATCTAATTTTAATTCCGCGTCGAAATCTAATTTCATTTAATATATCGAATATATTAATTTACCGATTAATTCCAAATTAATCATTATCTCTCTCTAGACGATATTTTATCCTAGATAAAATATCTCTGTAATTAATCCTAGATTAATTTTCTCTCTCTACTATATAATCCCAGATTATTTAAGAGTGCGAGGCATACGTCATCGGTGGATTATCGGGAAGCGACCCATGAGATCCCCGGATATGTTGGCAGTAAATACGGTCGTCGGAGTATCCGAATCACGTACGTACCAAGTACTACGTTCTACCGATTTACGAGACAAGGTCGACTCCTAGCAAAGCACCAAGTCTTCCCAATTCTCCGGACATATTCTTATAAGAATATTTAAGATCTATATCAAGCGTAGTATACCAAGTATTGTGTATATCGGTCCAGTATCGGATAGTCACGTGCTAGGGCTGGGGCTGGATAAGTGTATGCCCCGTCCGAAGCACATGTCGGATGTCTGGTAACTAGTCTCTATAATCGGATATACATGACCTTGTTATAATATCCCGATGGCCGGCCAGCACTTAAGAGCACTAATACCGTATCCTGCGTGACATCATCTCCACTATGACTGAAGTGACACTTCCATCTTGACATCACACCCAATACACTACGACTCTCTGATAAACCCAGAAGTGGTGTACGCAGAACCGGTTAAAGCCCTGTACCACCAAGACCAAAGTCTACCGATTATCGCAAGTATTAGCGATGTAAGTCTCAGGTTAAGACTATACACACCTACCCTGATGTCGGACTCCCATAGACACATAGTCATAATACCAATGGGATTCCGAGGGGTCTATCCAGAGCGAAGCTGTTTCCCGTACCATCGGTGAAACACAACCTCCTATCGCACTTGCATGAGTATCCAATACCCAAATATATGAGAACTATGATGTTGTGCCCTCACAACGCGCACAAGTGCAATACTAGCCTATTCCGCATTATCGTTGTCCAGTCTCGATAATACTACGACTAGGGATATTTAATGATTAATCCTTCGTGGACTGATACTGTCTCATATCATCTCAACCCAGGAACTAATCATATGGACCTCTCCTCATTTATATATCTAAGGTGATCTAATCACAAATGATGAGAGTGCAATTTCCTTGTCACATAGTTAATTTGTACAACAACACTATGATCTGTACAAATAGTGACGCTATGGGTCATATTATCCAACATGTGCGCACCTAAATTTCATCATTAAGCTCTTCATCAGACATATGTGAAATGCACTCATCCTCTACTTCTTTATGGCCGACTGAGATGACATTGTAAAATTCTTTTCCTTCCCTTCTAGGGGTGTCTTCTGTGTTACTAGGGCAAGCTCTTTATGGCCTCTTACTTTGATTAATTGCAAGCTGTCTAATTTAGGTTTCCAATGCTCGTATTGAGGCTGTTAGAATTTGTACTAACTCTTCCAATCTGACAATGTTCTTTATGTTGTCCATGTTCTACTCAACCATCTGTCTCAATAAGTCCTCCACAGACAGGCTAAAACTATTTAAGTAAGGGTTTTGGCCTTGTCTATTGTAGTTGTTAACATAATTAACAGACTCGCCATGAGAAGCGTGTGGCTCCCCATTCTGTACTCCCCCATATTATGCACTTGTCACTCCGGCATTGTTCACAACCTGCCTACTGAGGATCTCTAGACATTTGCATATTTGGTCTAGTTTAGCATTCTCAGTTGTGTTTAGCTCACCGCTGAATACTTCTTTCAGTTGGCCATAGAGAGTTGTTGTTAGCCATCTCTTTCAGTAGATCCCATGTAATATTTTCATCTTTGGCCAGCACACCTTCAGCTACTGCGTCTACGGTAGTCTTCATCATTCCATTAAACCCATTGTAGAAGGTCTAAACTTGTAGCCACTTAACTATCTCATGATATGGGCACTTACGAAGAAGGTCATTTTATCTCTCTCACGCCTTATATAATTATTTTTAGTCATATTGCGTGAATGAGGTGATGTCATTACGTATCTTTTCTGTTCTTGCGGGACGAAGTACTTTGTGAGGAACTTTATGGATAAGTCTATGCATGTAGTGATCAATCATGTTGGTGGTGACTGAAGCCACCCATTAGCTCTGTCTTTCAATGAATATTAGAAAGCTCGCAAGTTGACTGCTTATTATCCTCCTCTAGTGAAGTTGAAAGTGCTGCATATTTCCAGGAAATTGCACACGTGTGCATTTGGATCTTCATTCGAGACACCCCAAACTGCACTGATTGTTGTATCATTTGAATATAGGTCTTGATGTCGCACGTGTTGGCCTAAAAGGGTGGTAAAATGATACACGATAGTAGTCCATCAATGATCGATATTTTCCTGTCCCCAATTGGGATAAGCGCTGCTACTGCCCCTTGTTCAGGCTGATTATCATTCATGATGTCTGAAATCAAAACCAAAAAAAAAAAAGGCAAAAATGCAAAACTGACCCTCTAACTTTCACGTTTTTTCATTTCAGTCCTCTAACTTTCAGTTTTGTCAATTCAGTCCTCTAACTTTCAATTTTTATCAATTCAGTCCTCGTTACTGTTGCCGTTACTGCTGCCAAAACGACGCCGTTTAACGAATGACTGAATTGACAAAAATTGAAAGTTAGAGGACTGAATTGACAAAACTGAAAGTTAGAGGACTGAAATGAAAAAAACGTGAAAGTTAGAGGACTGAATTGAAAAAACGTGAAAGTTAGAGGACTGAAATGAAAAAACGTGAAAGTTAGAGGATCAGTTTTGCATTTTTGCCTAATTTAATTTAGGCCATATTAAATTAGTTTTTTTTTTTCTTATTTTTTTAAATAGTAAAAGAAAAAGAAAATAGGCATATAAATTGAAAACAGATTCGAACAATTTAGACAAGTAATTAGTGAGCTAAGTAACAACCCATTCATTTTTTAAAAAAAAAATTCGTATTCATTCAAGAAATAATGATCTGATGAAGGTCGATCCTGGACAAGCATTATCTTCAACATTTCCGTGAGGCATTAGAGATTACTGTTCAATTATATTAAAATTTTATTTATAAATTACATTGTCAAAATTATATTTATAAATTACATTGTCCAATCAAATATTGAAAATTAAAAAAATACATCACTTATCTTTGAAATGTAATCTCTAAAATTACATTTTGAAATGTAATTGTTGGAATATAATTTTTTCTTGTTACCATTAAAATTATATTTATTAATTTTCTTAACAGTTGTAGCTAGGGGTGTTCATAGGGTCGGGTCAACCCGCGACATGACCAGACCCGACCCGACCCGCGCGGGTCCAACAAAAAAATTGCAAAATTTCGACCTGATCCGACCTGACCCGAAATTTCGGATCAGGTCACTAATTTTGGTTAGAAAAGTTGGGTCTGATCCGACCCGATAATAATTATTATATATATTTGTTATGATATAATTTTAACAAGAAACAATTGTAGTTGGAATGACAAATTAATTGCTTGGTCATCAAAGAGGCCCAAGTTCGAATCCCAACATGCCCAAATCCAAAAATTTTGTCTATTTTTCTTTAAAAATAAAATATTGTTAGTGGGATCGAACCTGAGATTTCGTAGATATTAAACAAAGACTTTACCACTGCAACTACACACATATTTTGTTAAATTTGTATCAAAAAAATATATATATTATATTTATAATATATTATGGTGACCCGACCCGACCCGACCAGCAGTTTTGACCCGACCCGCGCGGGTCAGCTGCTTAAGTTTCGGGTCAAATGACCCGAATGACCCGACCCGATCGGGTAAAAAAAACCAAAAAACCCGACCCGTGAACACCCCTAGTTGTAGCCTATTTTCTTTTTCTTTTACTATTTAAAAAAATAAGAAAAAGAAAACTAATTTAATATAGCCTAAATTAAATTAGGCAAAAAATGCAAAACTGACCCTCTAACTTTCACGTATTTTTCATTTCAGTCATCTAACTTTCACGTTTTTTTCATTTCAGTCCTCTAACTTTCAGTTTTGTCAATTCAGTCCTCTAACTTTCAATTTTTATCAATTCAGTCCTCTGTTAAACGGCGTCATTTTGGCAGCAGTAACGGCAGCAGTAACGGAAGACTGAATTGATAAAAATTGAAAGTTAGAGGACTGAATTGACAAAACTGAAAGTTAGAGGACTGAAATGAAAAAACGTGAAAGTTAGAGGGTCAGTTTTGTATTTTTACCTAAAAAAAATAAGAAAAAGAAAAAGGAGAGGTGTTTAGCTAAGCAAGTAGAGTGTTGTCATAATATTAATAAAAAAATAAATTAAGTCCCCGACAATGGCGCCAAAAACTTGATCGTGGTTTTATAAATCTAGCACGCAAGCGCACGTATCGCCCAAAAACTTGATCGCAATTTTATAAATCTAGCACACAAGCGTACGTATCTCCCAAGTAAAACAGTGACAAAAAGTCAGATATCGTACCCACAATAACTTAATATTTATCTTATTAATATCAAAATTAACCTACTTAACTTAAACTAAACTATTGAGGAAGAGAATTATTGATTAATCAAATTTAACTGAAATGTAAATAAAAGGCAAATAATACACGTTGGAAAAACTTATAGATATAAAAACTTAGGGTTGTAATTTCACTTAAGCACACACATAATAAGTTCATGCATTTTTTATTCAATTGCATTGTTGTTAATAACTATTAACCTATAACACTAAATTATTCACAAGCCTCGTTCGATGGTCAGGTGAATATATTCAGAATAAATCAACTAACTATATGTCTATGTTAATAAAATTAAACCGAATTCATTAAGGTCAGGTTCTAATATTGGCTACGTATGCCCTTAGGTATATTTCTATCCTACAGGGAAATCTATTCAACGAATAAATCACATGCTATTATTCACATGACTAATCCAAATTTTCTTCGTCGAGTTCCTAAGGATTTACCGAAATTATTCTATTGTTGGCCAAACAAATAAAATAAGTATCAAAGCACATAGAATAAAAAATAATCAAAACCAAACCCAAAAGAATAAAAATATGCAATTATTTTAATTAAACATGCTCAATCCATTACAACCCTAGATTTAATGAACTAGCTACTCATAATATTCAATAAAAATAAGCTAATCATTATAACAAGCCAAGAACTCATAAAAGATAAAATTAGAGAGAAAATGAAGAAAGAAATTCTCGTTTGCACTCTTCGGCTTCAAATTCCAACTCCGGTGGATGCACTCGCCTTGCCTTGCTCTAAGCGTTTTTCTATGCTCTTGGAGGCTCCAAAATATGTTATGAGGCTTGATTCTAGGTCTTGGTTGAGTATATGCTTATATAGGAGGCCATGTGATATTTCCTTGTTAAGAAATTTGAGTCATTGTGAAACCTAGAATCACGTCTGTGGCGCAACGTCCAACTCCCGGAGTCGCGACGCTGTCCTTCTTTAACTCTCGCATCGCAACGGTCCTTCTCTAAAATCTCGACGCGCTGTAAATTCGAGGTTCTGTCCAATTTTTGTGAAGCAGCGCGTCGAGACGCACTAGCCAGAGTCGAGATGTGATGGTGACTCTGAAATTAGGCTTGATTTTTGCTCCGAATTTGTCATTTCATTGCTCGTTAAGTCTTGATATATTTTTAACCTACAAAATACACCCGAAATATATCAAAGCACTCATAAACACACAAAAATATTAAGGTTGATGGGCGGGAAATATATATATATATATATATATATGTATAACCACACTTTAGTTCCAATAATTGAGGATGGTCTGGCATTCAACAAATTGAAAAGTGACATTCAGAATCTGAAATCTTTAAACAACTGTGCCTGAAAAGGAGCATTTCATTAGATATTGCTTCATAATTTTTTTTAAGTTAATAATATACTATTTTAAGATTGTTAACAATTTCCCCAAAAAAAAAAAAAAAAAAAAAAAACGAAGGAGAGGGAAATTATGGCATAATTTCTCTGAGGCTGGATTTGTCAACAGGCCTGTATAAGGTCTTGATTCTCAAAATCTAGGGTATTCAATAGAGCAACAAAAATGACAGATTTAGATAGATTTTAGTCAAAAATTATTTAGATCGAGACCACCCCAAAACGGCCAAATTATACATAGTATAATTGGGCAAGTTGCTGACTGAATGGATACACGTGTTTAAGTTGAAAATGAAGGGCTTTGGAATTCAGCAACACCAAAATTAATGCTTTAGACTCTTATAACGAACCTCACTTTGTGTTGTTTTAATCACCAACTAATTCAATCTAAGATCTTTCTTGCTGTTCACAACTATATCAATGGATTTATATTTCCTTGGAAAAGAAAATACATAAAGAATTAGGTGCAAACTTTTGCATTTTATAAATGAAATACAATTTTTAGCAATATAATATTAGCTTACTATAAGCCTATAATATATGGGTACAATGCAAAATAATGTTATATTTTTATGTTTTACTACATGTAACTTTACGATAAAAGTGCAATGTGTTAGCACTAGAAAAGTACTATTTGATTTCTAATTTGGATAATGGTGGAACAAAATCACTTATAATACAATGATATTTTTATATACATATTTTTTTAATGATATTATAGTGATATTCATGTTTCAAATAATTATATATTTTGAAGAGAAACTAGACTGTACAATTGTTTGAAATAAAAATATCACTACAATGTCATTAAAATATATTCCCATAAAATTATTGATAATCATCATGGAATCAAGTGTGCTAAACCGCATTCTAGGAAATCAGTTGTCAAACAATAATACTATTTGCTCTCTCTCGGCACTTCCACATACATTTCGTTTTTTTTTTTTTTCGTTTTTTTTTTGTCAAAAATAATAAATCGAAAAATTAAATTTTGAGTTTTTAAAATAATTTTATTATTTTGAGAATAAAAAAATGCTATGGGGGATTGATCAAGGAGTGTAAACAGCATTATTTATTTTTTTAATCAAAATCATGTCATATTCAATAATTTTTCTGGCAAGGCCAAGAATATTGATTGAAACTTTAATTTCGACCATAACTAATCAATCAAAGCTTTGGTAGTGGTCCTCAATATATCAATTAAAATCACTTGGTACTCAATCAGTAAATCTCTAGCAAACTGACAAATGGCAACAATTTTCCAACCCCTTCATCTTCCTTTTTAATCATATCAAGCGAAAGAAATATGAAAAGTATACGTTACTTGTATGTCGCTGTACACAAGGGGTTGAAAATTAATCAACATGCAACTCTTTAAATGTTATTAAAGAGCCCATTTTGTTCGTTTTTGTAACACCCTGGTCTTTTCGACATAAATTTCGACGATTATTTTATTATATGAGACATAATATGTAATCTAAATCACATATGAGTGTGACTTTACTCGTGAAATTATTTTTCGGATATCAGATAATTCATTTGCAAATCCGGTACGCAATTATTTTTATATCGCGTACCAGACAATCTTTAGTATTTTAGCCATAATTTAGGCTACCGATGTCTGATTTCAGTGATCTTTATATGTTTGGAAATCTTAAACGAAAATCTACAACTCTCGTGTTGATTATTTTTTCACATTTGAAATTGAATGGAGTCAAAAATCATAATTGAATAGCTATCACTGTTCAGCTCGGGAATGTTCTGTTGGAAATTCTTCTAAATATTCATTAAGGGTAAATGTGTCATTTTGTAGCATTGGGTGCTTGTGAGGGGTACAACCCTTTGGAGGGTTGCACCCCACCCTAAAGGGTGCCCTATTGGCACCCTTACATGCCTTATAAAAGGAGGCATTATATCCATTACAAAAGGAGGAGGAAAATCCGAATTTTAAAGAGACATTTTGTTTTGTTTATTGGTTTTTGGAGAGAGTTTCACCATATTCTCAGTTCGAATACTTGTTAAGGAGTGCTCCTTAGACAAGAAGGAACAAAGTTATCCTGCGAGAACATTGGCTAATTGAATCCGTAAAGCACATGTGACGGGGCCAATAAGTTCTTAAGGACAGAGAGATCTCGACTTGGATTCGCCATCACATTACACAGTTTTATCATGTTTTTTTGGTTTCAATCTTTTAGGGTTTTGCATAAATAGTAGATCTAGATTTCTGTTTCTGGTTTGAATTATTGTGTAGCATGTTATTTGATGTTTAATGACACTTATTTTACAACAATTTTAAGAACTTATTGGATTCTAGTGTTGTTAGATAGTAATTTGCATGCTAGGGTAGAAAACTTTCTGGGAAAATACGAACTGTGCATGAAAAACCCGTAGGGCGTTCGAACGCCCGACGCAAGTGAAGGCAAAAATCTGAAAATTCGTAAGAACATTTGAACGCGTATTCAAACGCAACTCGAACGCAAGCTTTCTGCCTAAGAACATTCGAACGCGTCCTAAACGCAACTCGAACACAAACTCTCTGGAATCATTCCGTTCGAACGCGTTCTCGAACGCTATACGAACGTGAACTCTCTGGAATCATTTCGTTCGAACGCGTTATCAAACGCTACTCGAACGTGAACTCCCTGGAAACACATCGTTTGAATGCGTTGTCAAACGCAACAGGAACGCACCCACACTGCCAGTCTCGTTCGAACGTATATTCGAACGTGACACTAACGAAATAATCCTGTAATTATTTTAAACTACAAACTTAAATTAATATTAACTTAGTAAATCATATACTGTAACACATTAATCTTGGTAGTATAGATTTAAGTTATTATTAGGTTGTTCAATTATCACAAGCATACACATAGTGATAAAGTTGAAATTGATTGTGTGTTGCATACTTTGTTGAGAATTTAAAGTGTAATCATACACAAGAAATTCCTTCCAACCTTGATTGACTCTTACACATATCTACACATATTGTATATTGTACTATTGTATAAAGTGTAGTTCTGGGTTTGAATTGCTAAAGGATCCTATTGAAAAAGTGTTTAAAGAATATTCTGTCTAAAAGGCGATATTCATTTATTCATTTTTCTAAAGAATCTTTAGTTGAAATTCAAGGACTTGTGTTTATTGAACCATCGTCCAATAGAACAACAAGTGGTTACCTAGTACATCACTTTGGAAAAGATCATTCGTTAATCGTTGTGCAATTTGTCTTTTGTAGACTAATTGACCCCTATTGGATTTTCCAATTACAAATGGCTAGCGAAAATATCACAGTACCGGTCTGTCATGGAGAAAAGCCGGAGAAATTTGGTGGGGCAAATTTCAAGCTGTGACAGAGCAAAATGATGTTCTACCTGACAACTCTCCAGTTGGCTAAATTCCTCAAAGATCCTC
Source organism: Zanthoxylum bungeanum (assembly GCA_019454045.1). Taxonomy (NCBI): domain Eukaryota; kingdom Viridiplantae; phylum Streptophyta; class Magnoliopsida; order Sapindales; family Rutaceae; genus Zanthoxylum; species Zanthoxylum bungeanum. The sequence continues at coordinate 127,034 of SKCR01014381.1, forward strand.
CGGGTCCTGTGGAGGGTGAATCTGAAATGGCCAAGGAAGAGCGAGAACAGACTTGAATGTCTGAAGACTTCTTATGCAAGAACTACCTTTTGGGTGGTCTTGACAATACCCTGTACAATGTACCAAGGCATGACTTCTGCGAAGATTCTCTGGGAATCTCTCGAGAAGAAGTATAAAATCGAGGATGTCGGACAAAAGAAATTTGTCGTGGGTAGGTTCCTGGACTACAAAATGGTAGATTCAAGGACGGTGATGTCTCAGTTAGGTGAACTGCAGTTAGTCATACATGAAATACTGGATGAGGGTATGAAACTCTGTGAGATGTTTCAAGTTGCCGGCATAATTGAAAAGTTACCTCCATCATGGAAGGACTTCAGGAGCTATCTGAAACACACAAAAAAGAACAGTGGAGCTGATTCTTCGAACAAGAAGTTCAAGGGGAAATGCTACAATTGTGGAAAGAGCGGTCATATGTCAAAGGACTGCAGAAACAAGAAGTCTCAGGACAAGGGCAAGAAAAAGAAAAATGAGGCCCATGTCACTGAGGGTGAGCAGCTGACTGATGATATCTCAGATATGGAACTATCAGCAGTGGTAACCGAAGCCAACATAGTTGGGAATCTGAGGGAATGATGGGTAGACATTGGGGCTACTCATCATATCTGTGCAGATAGCAAGATGTTTTCCATGTACCAGAAGGTCGATGGCGGCGATCATCTGACAATGGGAAACTCGTCTACCTCTCAGGTGGTTGGACAAGGCACAATGGTTCTGAAGATGACATCTGGAAAGGAGCTAACATTGATAAATGTACTGCACGTTCTGGATATTTGGAAGAACTTGGTCTCGGGTTCTCTTCTTAGCAAGGCTGGTTTTAAGCTAGTATTTGTTTCTGATAAGTTTGTAATGACAAGGAATGATATGTATGTAGGAAAAAGTAACCTAACTGAGGGCCTTTTCAAACTAAATGTAATGACTGTTAATCGTGCAAATAATAAAGCTAGTACTTCTGCTTATATTATTGAGTCACAAAATGTATGGCATGAGAGGTTAGGACATGTTAATTATGATACCATGTGTAAATTAATTAACATGGATCTTATACCTAAAATTGCAATTGATAGCCAACATAAGTGTGAGGCATGCGTTGAAGCAAAAAAGCATCGAACATCATTTCATTCTGTTGAACCCAGTTCTTAACCTTTAGAACTTGTACACATTGACGTGTGTGACATGAACATTGTGCA